>JAYMSP010000123.1:0-78639 GCA_036897095.1 Plantago elongata | reverse complement strand
TAAGTAAATGAATTTACCATTAAATAGAAAAAATAAAGAAACAAAGAGAGTTAAATGAAATAAATTAAGTATTTATAAAATATGATTGTGAAATGTAAACTAAAAGAACATTAAAAATGAGAGAAATAATAAATAATGTTACCGAATCATAAAGAAATAATAAAAAAATGTCAAGTAAATGGTAGAAAAACATATAAACAAAATGGTTAAAAGAAGAAATAATAAATAATTTTACCGAATCATAAGAAATAATAAATAATGTTACCGAATCATAAAGAAATAATAAAAAATGTAAAGTAATGGTAGAAAAACATATAAACAAAATGGTTGGAAAATCTAGCACTATGGAGAATCAAATTTGTGATCAATTGGTAGGGAAAGTCTTTATGGAATATATGTGCACCAACTGAGCTGTATCAATTTCTTTCATTATTCATTCTTGCTAAATATATCACTATTCATTAAATTTTTGGAAGGGATATAATAGGCATTTCATGTCTAAAATCGAGGGACATTGATTGCGGTCCCTTGCGCATATATGGGTCTGTCCCTGGTCCCTCCTCCCCAAGGTCATGTATCTAGCTCTTATGATGTTGACTATTTCAGATGTGGTTGTATCCTTTTGTAATCTCTAAATGACTGTTTGGTATAAAATTTAAAATGACTTTTGTTAATTCGAATGACTTATTATATACACAAAACAGCTCATTTGAATTAATAAAAGTCAACTCAAATTCTACACCAATCAGATTTTAAATGTTCAACATCAGCTTGAGATTGAGGTGGGATCGAGTCCATCATTATCTTCACCTAGGATTTAATTCAAGTCTTGTTTTAGTGATCTAAAATTAGATATATTGTGTAATGTTTTCTGATTTTGGAGCTATCACTCATGGCTTGGCTATTGTATGTTGAATTGTGTAACAAACCACCCATTAATTTTTTTTTCAACTTAAAAAGCAAAAGACTATAAAAACTGCTGCAACCATGTCAAATTGGTGACGACGAATTTTAGCTGAACTTATCCAAAACATTGTTACACTCGATCTTTTTAATATTCCAGCTTCCATTTCATATGGCACATGTTCAATAATAATGATCAGAATCTCTATAAATGTGGAAAGCGATGAGGACAGGCAGTTTTAATACTTTTCTAAAGTTCGAGAAATTAACCCTTTGTGAATAATTACTAGGCATGGAACAAATTGATTCTCCAAAAGAAACAATAGTACTTGATTTCCAACTTTTAGAAAATGAAACATTGACCGTGAAAATACGTACACATGTAGCACGTTGGAACGTTGAACCGCAACCACAACTCATAACCAAATTAACCCAAGTACAACAACACCATTATGAAATTACACAAAGATAATTTAACCCATAATTAACCACCAAAGAAATTTGATCCTTAATTGATCATTTAAAATGGATCGGATGAGATTGGCTCGTGGGAGTGGTTCATGAAGAAGATTTCGTAGACAACACCGGCAAGGCCGCCTCCAACTAGAGGTCCGACCCAGTAGATCCAGTGGGAGGCAAATGTGAAGGTCACTAGGGCAGGTCCGAAAGCTACGGCTGGGTTCATGGATGCTCCGGTGAATGCACCTCCGGCAAGGATGTTGGCTCCAACGATGAAACCGATGGCAATGGGTGCGATGATTCCGATTTCACCCTTCTTGGGGTCAACGGCTGTGGCGTAGACGGTGTATACTAGACCGAAGGTCATCACGATCTCGAACACGAGTGCGGGGCCGATTCCAACACCATCAGATAGAGCGAATCCGGGAATTGGCTGCATGATTGTCAACATTTCAGATCAATAATAAATCAAACAATTAAAATAATTGAATTACTGATAGCTAGCATATTCTCTTGACTACATAGAAAGTTCTATAGTTCCATGGCTACATTATCAAATTGCAATTATTACTATAGTACTAGACTTTTAAAATGTGTGGCTATTAGCATGTTAACTTATTGTCAGTCGCCGATTAAATGGTTAATTAACTTTTGACTTATGTGGAACTTTATTTATCAGTGTCACTCTTTACCTACCCTATCTAATTTTGATGTCTATTTCATTTCTCCCCGTTCAATTAATCCTATAAAACTAAAAAGATCTGATAAAATTCAAGTAATTAGTCTTCTAACCAATTAATCCCTATGCACCTCTTGAAAGGTCCCATTTAAAACCTAATGTTACCATTTTACAATTAAAATCTCACTTCTATCTAAATACGAATACAAGAAAAATTTATGTCAAACTGTCTAACAGATAAACGAATCTTAAAGATACGAATACAAGAAAAATTTATGTTAAACGATCTAACAAATAAATGAATCTTACTAGGTCTACGGGGCACTCTTGTAATTTACACAAGTGAAAATGTTATGACCAGTCACACTACAATTCATGTGTTATAAATGTCCCCATTTTGAATAACTTTTAACTTATGATCATACTCTGACAAAATGTAATTAAAAACGGTAATCGCAACACGAATGTCTTCCTACTTCCTACAACTAGTTCTTTTAAATAAGTCGTAAAACCGGTTTCGATGATGCTTAATAGACCCGGTCGAACCATATTAGTAATATACGAAACCGAATTTCTAAATGTAAAATCAGTTTCCCGCAATGAAAAAAAAAAAAAAGCTCACCAGTCCACCGGTGGTGTAAGAAAGGAGCAAGCAAGCGACGGTGGAGCCGAGAAGCTGAGCGATGATGTAAAGAATACCACGGAACAAGGTGATGTTTCCACCAACGAAGAGCCCGAATGTGACGGCAGGGTTGACATGTCCACCGGAGATGTTAGCACCAACGGCGACGGCCACAAAAAGAGCCAAGGCGTGGGAGAGGGCAGCGGCGACGAGGCCGGCAGGGCTGGTGGGGCCATTATCGGTGATCTTGTTGAATGCAATGCCTGAGCCTGAGCCGGCAAAGACAAAGATCATAGTGGAGATGAACTCAGCAATGGCGGCCTTGACGGCTCCCGGTTGGCTGAACTCGTTGGTGTTGCCGACGGCGACACGGCTGAGGGGGACGTTGAAGTACTCGTTAGGGGCCGGCATGATCGCAAATTAAGGTGGTTGATCAAGAGGTGTAGTGGGTGTGATCACTCTTTTTAGTAGTGAGGGTGGATGGATGGATGATTGTTGCATGAGTTTGTTGTGGTATTTATAATTGGAGCTAGATGTTTCTTCCGTCGTTTTAGTGACCCGGTTCGACCGGGTTGGGATCATGGAATTGGTCAAATGTAAAAATGGGATAGGCTCTATTTATGGGATACGGTCGCAAATGTTTTGGAAGGCTAATTATAATTAAAATGTTATTTTTGGTTATAGTACTATATTTGCTACATCTATTTTGGGAAAAAAAAGGAGGGGGTTGTTCATATTTTTTATTAATATAATTTCCAATTGTATATATTATTATAATATTTTAAATGTAAATCATATCTGTGAAATATGAGTTGTAGAATGAAAACAATTGAGTTAAATTACATTTCAATCCATTTACCACTAATGAACCTGAATTAATAAATATTAATCTCATTTAATACAAGTTTTCACTTTAATTTTTCCCATAAACTTAAACTTTCAGTATAATTTAATTCGACATTTCATATTTATTATTAAAATTAATTTGTGGACATAGTTAGACATGTTTTATTGAAAAAAGTCAAAGTGAAAATTTTATGCTAGGACGGATGGTAATTCTGATTTGGAATAAGTAAAAGAAAAATTATTATTTGGTTTTTTTAATTTTTCAATCTCAAAGTATTGAAAAAGACGTGTATTAGTGAGATTCAAAAGATGAATCGATGTTCTTAAATATATGTGTAATGTTTTAAATAATAACATTATTGATTAATATTTATATCATATATATATATATATATATATATATATATATATATTAATAATAAAATCTCTAATGTTTAATAATAATAATAATACGGAGTATCTATTAAATAAAGTTAACCAAGATGTACGTACAGTCTCGGTCAAATGGTTGGACCGGTTGATCATTTGAGGGGCATAGTATGTAATGTAATTATTGGGGGAGAAGAGAATAGTGGTGGGGACCGGAGTGGCAGTCTTTTACAGCTAAGGAGTGAAGTAAGAGACTGCCACGTGGCATGGGTGGATAAGGGACACCTCACGCGGGTCCTGTGACGTTGACTCTCCGGAGCCACTCTCTCATCCGGTTCATGTGGACGGCCGGTGGAATATTCTGGAAACACATCACTCTATTTAGGGACTGATTGAAAATTAATTTAAATTGAAAAAAATTAATTTAAATTATATATTTTATAAAAAAGGACAATTTGAATTGAATTTACAATTCAAATTGATTCCTAAATATACACTTAACTATCCATTCATTGATGCTCTTACAAATCATGTTTTAATGCACTCTTTCTAAAATGACCAAAATCTATTTTTGAGTGCAGAGTTTATATACAAATTAAAAAGAATCATGTTAATATCATATATGAATTTCGTATTCATTTATAAATATTAATAAAGTGAGATGTATATATATTTGTACATTACTAAATAGGGTAGGTTTATTTTCCACAAGAGTGGTCTTTAATCTTTATACTTGAAATAAGGCAATAATACGTGCACTGTACTATCATGCATTCATACTATGTCAAGTCTTAAATATTGTCCACGTCGTGCAAAGTGTATTGGACCATGTTTAAATTGCTTGAGTGAAAAATGGATCTTATCAAGAAAGTGAGTGGTAAAATTATATTGAAAAATACTTATAAAATTAATTATGAAAGAGAGTGATTAAATAACTATTTATAATCATAAGGAAAGACCGTGAGTTTTAGTGAGAGATTTTAACTTTAAAAGAAAATTAGTACTGATCCGTGACGATGCCACAATATAATTTATTTTTGATTTTAAATTAATAAAAAAGGAAAGATAAAATAAATCAATCAAGAAAAAAATAAGGTAGTCAAACTTATGTAAACAATGTCGGCAAGTCTTCATTTAATTCTAACTATATAACCGTAAGTAGAATACTCATAACATATACGATTTAAAAGGAGTATGATCCAATATTTATCCGTTCGAGATCCGACGATTGATAATATATATTTATTATCGGTTGTTATTGTTCTGACTTGTTAATTAATAGTAATATATGGGTCCATGTTTTTCTCTAAATTGTATCTCTCAAAATCCGAACCAAAATCCAACACAATCAAATGGGTTGTTCCCAGCAACCTTGCAATTGCATGTGTCTACCACACCTACAAAAAGATTATTATTCTATAAACGTGATTTCACATGTTATGGTTGTTGATTTTTTAACACGGCAGTGATATGTGTCATATCACCAAAGACTAAAAAAGTTATATCTTACAAATATGAGTTCACAACCTACAGTAGCCCCACCCATTCACATGCCCTTTATCTATTATGTCTCTTGCCTTTTTATATCCCCTATTACTTTTTACTATCTACTTATTATTTTATTTTATTTTCTTAAAATACACAACAAATCAAAATATAAAAGACCGATCGTGAGTACCATAGTTCTATAAAATAAATAAATAATTAATATGAAATACATTACTGTGATATGGATTCTCATACAATATTAAGAATTTATCTTATATGTAATGAAGTCTCTAGTAATGGTGCAACAAAGTCATTAAAAACGTGGATTATAATTGAAGTCGTATAAAATTAACTAAATTTTCAATAAATATCTAACAAAAATTCTTATAACATAATAATTAAGAAAATAACAATATATTTATTAATAGTTAATATGTATAGTCTATGCCCGAAATATATAGAGCACTATCAAATATCAAAATAACTAAATTTATTTCTTTTTTTTTCAAATTATGTCATTACAAAATTAATGATCAAAGTAAATGTTTAAAAAGATAACTAGATATAGGCTAGTTTCGTGGAAAATAACAATATATCTATTAATAGTTAATATATATGTAGTGAATTTTAACAATTAACATTTGGTTTACGTGATTCAGTATGAAGAAAAGTTGATTTTGAGAGAGTTATAAATGAAAAAAATAATATTTATAATCGCCGGACGATCCATTGTCTATGATTTTTTATTCAGTGGTCATCGGAATGGTTTCAGCTCACGACCGCAACTATTTACGATCGTGAGTATGACCCCATTGGTCATAATCTAACATTGCTATCTAATCTATACTACTATAAAATTATATTAAATTTACTCTTTAATGCTAATGCAGGAATTCGTGAAGTACGCGAATATGTATACGGATGCTAATGCAGGAATTCGTGAAGTACGCGAATATGTATATGGACTATGGTGTATATATACATTTAGTTTGGTAGTAACAAATTGAGTTTGCATATTTATTAAAGATTTTAATTTGATAAAATGTAACTAAGTTTTAAAGATAAATTAAATAAACTGTTGCCCATTTTAATATTGTATTTAATTATTTATATGGTTTAAGGAATGTGAAGTCTTAATCCTAATTAATTTGAATTAATTTTGTGAAAATATAAATGTATTGGGCTGTGATAATAGATTTGTTGGGAAATAAAATTTAAAATGGTAGGTTTTCTCCATAAATATAGCATAATTAATAAATTAATTGTTTATGACTTCAAAATGCCACCTCAATATTTACTTATGTGGCATAATTCCTAGATGGTTGATTCCACCAAATTTTAATATTTGAGTCAAATTGAAGGCTTTGTTCTTCGACCGTAATTATTTGAAATTTAAATTATCATATAAAATATAATAATTAAATAGGGATGAATTAAACTCAACAATTTAAAAGAAGTGGGGCTTAATCTGAAAATAGGTGGATGCAAATTTCATTGCATATAGTTTGTGATTGGTGGAAATTTAAAAGGCTTTGTCCGGAAGTGGTTGTGGTTTATTGGTAGAGAATTTGGTCGGTTTGTTTTATGATCACTCTAGGTCCACCTTTCAACTTCATAATTCTCCTTGTTTATACATATGACTGAATAGTTTAAAACTTTTAGAACAATTTCAAATATTTGAATCTATTTTGAAGTAATACCCCACAATTCAACACAAGTGAAAATGAAAAAAAGATTCTGAGTTCACTATCCTTGATTGCAGTATATAGGGTGAGTGGTTGAAATTTGTGGCCTTTACCATCAATTTGGGACCCATAATTATCAAATTGTAGCCTCAATCAACTATTGATTTGAGGTGTCATCTCTCACTAGTCATATTCAAAAACATTGTACATAAGCCAAAACTAATCGTGATTGGGTGGGTGTACATTTCAGAATTTAAAATTTCAAAACATAATAGCTTCCCGATCAATTTTTAATGAAAGTAACAGATCGTTTGGCATAGGATTAGGACTTTTTGGAAATTTACCCCTCATTATTTTTTATAATAAGTCATTTTCTTATATGTGTTATTTTAATAGACAGTTTACTTATATATATATTATTTCGATAGGCGCAATTTACCTCATTGTATTTTGTAAATAGGTGCAATGCGCCTTAATGAGTACAATTTATCCCCTTATAATTAATAAAGTTGTTTTGAAATTATACTCTCCTTGCCACGATCTCAAAGATAAAAAGTTTCTGACACAATTATATGATGAATTTTTTAAAAACATTATATATATACATATATATATATATATATATATATATATATATAATTTTGTTAATTGTTTAATTATTATCATTTAAAAGTAATTTGAGATAAACTAAAGTTGAAAATGATTGAGGAAAAAGCAACATGGAAAGTTGAGATCGATACGGAATAGATATATTATATTAACCTCAACTTTTCGTGTTCATTTTTCCGTCAATCATTTTCAAAGTGAATTAACCTCAAATTACTTTTTAATGAAAATGGTTAAATATTTAACAAAAATATATTTAAAAAAATTATTTTGTATTTTTATATAATTGTGATATACAACATTTATATTTGAGATCATGATGGATAAAATATAATTTTAAAGCAACTTCATGAATTACGAAGGGGTAAATTGCACCTAATTCTAAAATTTGAGGGGGTAAATTGCTTATTAAAATAATACAGAGGGGTAAATGACTTATTATGAAAAATACAGAAGAGTAAATGGCCAAAAACTCTAGGATTAGATAAACTTAACGTTTAGTCTTACTGAAAGTTTTCAGGTGAAAATTTGAATATTTAATCATTTAATTTTATGTTGGGATACGTACACTTCAACTGCAAAAACCTTCAATTTAGTTCAGTTCAGTTCAACTCTGCTTAATTATATTTTACACTTTTTAATTTAGTTTTATAAATTTCAGTTGAAGATTATATAGCTTTATTGATATAAATGCCGCAAGATTTACACTCAGAGTATGGCATGTTAAGGTAAATTGGCAATTAGGATTTAGGATCCTCAAACGAGCCGAGAATATAGAAGAAACAAGATTTTGAAAATTGAAGGCATAAATGGATATTCCGGTATTCCCAATACGATTCTAAGTATTGACGATTATGAATGCTTATTATAGAGATGGAATGTATATAATAATGGTATGGTAGAAGACAAAATGAACAATGTAGGGGCTTTTTCAATTATTAAGAGGATCTCTATATAGGACGATATCTCCACCAAGTCCAATAGACGTGCAGCTGTACCATTTCCAATAATTGTCAAAAATACAACTCACTAATAATATGTCCTGGCCTATTTCTACTATATAGTTTTAAATCTTCTGATTGTGAAAAAATCGACCGTACCATACATATTCTATTTCTACTACAGTGAGGGAGGTAAACAATTTGAGGTGCACAATGCATATAAACGAATCATGCAACCCTAGGGCGGAGGATACTGTATGATGATGCATATACATTTGTTTGTGTCATCACTTAGTACTACTACTAATAATTACTAGTGGTAACTATGGATACCAGTTTGATATATTTTAGGGGCTGATTGGCTAGGCATTTAAATGATCTCATTTAACTCGATGAACGGTGATTTGGCCTAAAATACACTTCAAATACCCCCATTTCAATTCCATTCCAAATACAATTTCACCAAAATTCTCATTTAAATGTCATGTCAATCAGCCATTTAGTTATTGTTGTTTGAATTGATGACAAAGTCATGAAGATAATGTGTGATGTCTTGCTCGATCTTTAGTACTAATTGTATTTTATAGTATATCATATACAGTTTAGAAGCTAAGTGAAGATCAAATAAAGAATCCATGCGAGATGTGTTAGCCAGGCAACAAGATCAATCAGCAGGCATGCATATCTTCAATAATTCCTATGCTTGTGACTTGATCAAGTCACAAGCTAAAGCTACTGATAGTACAAATATGTCCCTCCTTTCGCTCGGAATTATGTCCGAGCAAGAAGCGTTACTGACCGTTTGAGTGATCCGCCACACATGCATATACAAATTATGACGAATCACACTCTAAGTTCTTTAAGGGCGGGTCAAACCCTAAACCAGGATAAGCATTCCGACTTCTGTACAAAGACTTGTGATAAATGGAGACACAATATGTAGTGGATATTATGGTACCCAATCTCTTAAGGGCGGATTGTCATAACATTTAAATCGCTTCATTTGGCTCGAAAAACAGTGATTTGACCTAAAATACACTTTCAAATACCCTATTTTAAATTCCATTCCAAACACAATTTCACTAAAATCCTATCCAAATAGCCATTTGAGTGCCATGTGAATCAGCCCTTAATCATTAGTTATAATTAGGGGAGACAATCTTTACCCGTGAAGGGGTGCTATTTATCATTCCTAACCCCTTTACTAGTGAGGGATGAGCATAAACACCTTCAACATTGTTTTTATTATATCCGGTTTATTCAAGATAAATCATACCACAACGGACTATCTCCTATCTCTTTTTTCGGACTATCATACGCTGAAAAGAACTTCTATCGGACCTAAGAGTACTTATCACTACAATAAATTAAGGGATATTATCATATTATAGTGTCCCTATATTCCCAATCCCGTATGCAGTGGATTAAAATTAGCAAAGAGCTCAATGATCTGAATTCATTCTGAAGATTATTACTTTCTATTTAGAGAAACTCTCTGTCAAAATGAATTATTTTAAGATCTTTATCATTCCGATCAAGTAACTAAAGATATTCACTTTGATCGGATCTCTGTATACTAGATCCAGATTCCAAGCACTATTTGCTAAACTCAGTTTAAGAAAAAGGAAATATATTAGGAAGATAAATTAAAGAAATCTGGCAAATCTCGTGATAAATTTAAAAGAGATAGAAAATGTATTTGGCGTTTAATATGGGTTAAGTTAGTAGTGCTTGAGAATAAAAGTGGATAAGTCATGGAGAAGAATAAATGATGAAATAATGTTAAGTAGTTGGTTGGCACCAACATGTGAGAGGTTCCTATCAGACTACATTGTTCATGTTACCTACAGCCTGGCTTTAGATTTATTTCGGCATGTATGTATGATATCCAATGATACTTCTCTCTTATCTTCTTTTCGATTTGATTCATCCACGACTGGCGTTTAGTGGATTCATCTTTGTTAACGAGTCAAACTGTTCGCGTGCTAGTGCAGAACTACTAGAGTGAGCTCTCGGTTCAATCTTCAATTGACTGAGAAAGCTCGAATAGTTTACTGAAAGCACGAACTCTTTCAGAAACAAACAACCTTTTAATATATGTAAGTTGCTCGTGAGCTTATCTGAGTTTGGAAGGCACAATCTCAAAATTTTGGACCTGTTTGTTATACTGCTGGAGCAGCCACCTCCCCACTCAAATCGAACATTTTACACAAAAAAATTAATTTCAATTGAAAAAGACCACTCAAATTCTATACCAATCAGTCAGTCACTGATGTTTGACAGTAACTAAGTGGGCTAATAAAGCCTACACTCTGCTTGGCTCCACTTGTTAATGTCCTAGATATAACTACTACAGTATGTATCTTGATGACTATCTATACAATAAAATTACTAAATTTGACAATAAGACACGAAACATCATATTCAGGTGCGAAAACAGAATTAAGAGGGCACATGGAGTAACACTGCATTGGCTAGTAGAGCTCGAATCATCTCTAACCTTCGACTAGGACATAAAACGAAGAGAAGATGCCAACACATGTACAAGAAGATTATACACATAAGTACAGTACGAAAGGATCTAGATATGTTCCATTTTTGCCCAGTTCCAACACTTGACATAGTTTTTGCATTATTGTGCACACACATGAAGCCATCTGCTTCTCTGTAACTTGTTCCAGAATTCAACAGAAATTTGATGCTTAAATACATAAGAATACCGATGATATCCCGACAAGGTCTCATTCAGTTTGGTAAGAACCACTAAATTCTTCAGAGCCTTGAGCTTTGACGGCCAGACACAGATTGACCGACCAAGTAATGATGTTATACTCCAGTTGCTGTTCTCCAAAGAGTTCTTTCAGTCCTAGTCTGGTTAAATAGTGGCCACAGGTTGGTCCTTGTAAGCAAGCATATTGGAGAAATTTCAGCTTTCAGCAAGGCTTCTTGTCGCCCATGGCGTCACTCTGCATGCTGCTACATTAACAGAGGTATATTTGCAGTGAGTCGGAGCATATCATCAAAAATCAACAGTGACTAAAAATCAGTTTTCCATAGGCATCATGTGAGTAATAAGTGCAATTGCATCTGCACTTGTCAAACGAACAAGGACAGGAAGTCAGGAACATATATAAGCCTACAGCTTGTTTATTTATGCTAGGCCTAACAACCCTTGGCCCTTACCCCTTTTTAGAGTATTTGGGTAACATTTATATTTGATCACTGTAAGAATGCCATTCTGAACAACAACTATTTTGGGACTCGCATAATTTCTCAAATTTAAACCTTAACCCTCCGACAAACAGGCTACAGAATGAAAATGTTTTCAAATGGGTGGAGATATAAACACCAAAAGCAGTTGAATGCTTTTTAAGTTTTAATAGAGATAATTATGATACAAGACTTAGAAGTTACTACTATTTGTAAAATATACCAGCCAGTAATTATTCTGCTAGGTATTGATAAAGCAACAAAATGATTTATGAAAGTTACTAACCCATGATTGTGCCCTTCTATTTAATGGATCAGTAATACTAGCTCATGCTTCTACTGAGTCACGTAAAATTGCGTACCACACATGTATCCTCTTCTGATGGTTTCCATAGTATGAATTATGAACAGGGATAAACTTTAGGCTAGATGGAAGAGGAAAATACACAAGACACAATCATATACCCAAGTAATGATGACCTTCCATGAATGGTGGACCATCCATCCAGGGACCAGAACCTTGATATAGAATCTCTCCACTTTGAAACATAGCCTACCTGCATTTTAACAGCCACATGTACTGCATTAAACATCCACACAGGAAAATCAAAAAATAAAAATTCTCAAACATCAATGTTTCAAAATTCTTATCCCGTCCTTGTAGACACAATTTTCAGAGTATACACAATGCATTTAGATGAGGAACACTATCAATAAGAAAATCAACAAGTTACACTCTGCAATTCACATACATTCTCATTGAACTGGAACAGCAAAACTCGAAGTGAATGTCCAACTAAGATACTCGCAAAACAGAGCAACAACCATCACGTAAGCTACATTAACAGATTTGGTTTAAGGTTCAATTGATTCTCAATATAGAATACTGATTAAAAAGATGCTCAGAGTGGTGCAATCACAACTTTAGATAACTCATACAATCGCCAGAAAACAAAGTGAATAAGTGTTCTTCAGCAAACAGCCTGAAACGTACATGCTGAAACATATCTAGATAATTTATGATTCAGTTAGGCCTACTAGCAGTTTGGAATTTGACCTTGTAGAATCCAATATTCAAATCCTCTACAGGGAATCAGTGATTTTATTTACTTTAGCCTTAAGAGAACATAGATTGAATAGCAGATGCTAGGTTAATAACAGTTACAATCTAAGACAATGAAATACAACTCCTAATAAATCTCAAGTACATCAAAGGTCAGTTGACTAAAACTACTTACCCCTTGGTTTTTCAAAGAGAGACAAACTCATAGTGAGCCACATTATAAGGATGCCTATCAACAACCACTTTATCTTTAGCAATCTTCAGGAATTCTCAAAGACTAGTAGACTACTATAGTCAATTTTCCAAAATTATAATGTGGCCTAAGAAATAGGTACCATGAGTAGTTGAGGGTATCATGGTGTGGCCTCATCAAGAGCTTTAAAATGTGTACCAGGACACAAGAAACACCGATCAGAAAATTCCAAGCAGAAGAGAAGGATTGTGCTCTATTTACAAGAAATCCAAACATGATATCAAAGACGAGATGTCATAATTTACCCGTGGCAAGCAGCATACTCCAGAGGCATGTCCACAAAAGCTGCGCAGATGCCTGTCACTAATGAAACAGTTCCTTGAGTTCAGTAACTAAGTTGCTGGTCCTACATCAAGATTGTCTTTTTGAGACACGACTTGTAGGCTCGTTCCATTCATTATCCATGCAGTCATCTGTGGTTGGTTTTCAAATGGTTTAAGTGGACATAAGCTTCCATCATCCAGTTTTACACCATACACAAAAGGGAGCCTTAAAGATATAAAACTATCTGGTGGCAGAATCACAGGACAACCCAAGCTGAACTGCAGTTTCTGTTCGCGTTCAGGCACGGAGGACGGTAAGCATGACACCTGCAATCATTTAACCACCATAGCCTATCAAAACTATCAAAACCTGCTCCAAAAAGGGCAAAGAAAACCCAAATAATATCCGAATCAATTATATATGGAAGGAACCATGACACATCAGAAGAATAAGTCCAATGGCCTTCAACAGCTACTGAGCACCTCTCAATATCTTTGGATTTCAATCATATAGACATAATGTGTAGTAGTATAGAAGAAAATTAAAGCAACCTCCTCTCGCCAAAAACAAAATTTGACCTAGTAGACATGATATTAGGAAACACCAGTACAGAGTAACAAGGAAAATGTGATACCAGTGTCATAAAATGCTACCTGGAAACCAAAGCATCAACAAAATTCAACAGAATGTGATAACATAATGACTTGTCAAGAGCAGAAATGACTCAAGAGGAAATATGCACACATGATCTACTGGTACAAACCTCAAATTGTACAACTGGGTTTGCAGCCAAAATGATAGGAAATGGAGGTGTAACCTGCACATAATTATAAGAAATTAGTGTCACAAAGCTAGTTTAGAAGTTTAAGTAGGAAAGGAACGAAAGCATACCACAAAGATCCTCTGCAGCTGAGAAATCGTGCTTGCAAATTTCATCTTTGATGCATCATTCTTGACTGTGGAGTCCCTACAATGTGGGCAGTTCATATATACTGGCAATCTTCGATTTAACAATGAGTGCACAAAATCCACGTCTCCCATAGGAGAAGGTTTAAGGTCAGAATCAAGTTCCTTTACAGATTGAGAAGCTTTTAACCTTCCATTTTGGTCATTGTGTAGCCTGGCTTTGTTAGAATGCATATTTTCATTAGCCACTTTCTCTTTCAACTTCTCAAGACTTTTGGTCTTACCAAAACTGCCACCTAAGGCTGTACCATTTGATTGTCGTCGAATTTTTACCTGGCCAATGGATTTAGCATGATCTTGTTTCTTATCTGAATTTTCCGTTGATAAAGGAATTTCTTTCTCTTCAGTCACTGCATATGATGAATCAAGTTCATCAAGATGGTCCAGATTTAATATAAACCTGTGGCCTCGGGGACACTCATGTTCAAAGCCTACATATACTGTAACATGCTTCATACTATTGGAAACTTTAATATTCTGTTTGCCAGTCATATTTAGAGGTACGCTGCCAATATGTAAAAAAGGATGACCATCCTTAAGCTTATCCCCAGCAATCCCATTGTCAATGTGTACTTTATCAACAGAAGCCTTATCAGCCCTTTTAGACTCTTGATTATACACAATTTCACCAGATCTCTCCAGAGCACGGTGTCCTGGGTGATATACTTTAACACCTCTATCAGAATCTTGTAAAGGTTGCTTTCTTGAAAAGAGAGGGGGAAACCCCGAGTTAGCAGTAGAAGCCGGTCCGGCAACAACTTCGGAAAAAGGTTTCTTCATTGAAAAGTTAGACAGAACCTGACCAAAAGTCATGCTATTATTGTTCGGGAAAGAGGCATCAGAAGATGGCATCACTTGTGAGTCAATTCTGTCCTGCATTACCCCAGTTGTCACCTGATCAGCATGAGATTTCTTGTTATTAGCATTGACAATGGTCTCACCACTGATGTTGCTATCTAACGGAACTCGCTGGAAATCATTGACCAGTGTATGGTTATCTTTATGTAGCTTCTCTGATATAGTCCACTTAAGAAGAAACTTCTGAGTTGCACAAAAACCACTCTGACGTAAACCTTTTGAAGGATCATAGTACCTTGCGCTGCCAATCCGCACCAGATTCCAATGTGAAGGCTGAATAGGTCCCTTAATGCCCTCTTCTGGAAACTTGGCCAAGGGAAGAAGCTTATCACAATCCGCAAAAACATTAAAGACAACATTTGCGGTGTCATAATCAAAGGGATCTGGTCGTAAACTCCTAGAACGGCCACAAGCACAAGCATGGAGATATACAAATTCACTTGAATGATACTTGATATCTTCGGCTGGAAGATCATTGGTTTCATGCCTTTGATGGATGCAGGGCTTCCCAGTCAGACTAACCGCATCACACTGTTGCCGTCCAGAACTCCAGATAGATGTGCATTCATCTTTCAATTTTTGAAGATAGAATTGTAATGCAGGTCCCTTTACCATTGAGGTCAGGGACAACATGGCCTTCTTTAAATGGTCCTCGTGCTGAGCACTTGGATAACAGGGAGGTAGATCGTCTAAATAAGCTTCCTTCGCAACCGGAAAGGCCTTTTCACACCACAAGGTTGAAAATCTAGTGTTCATCCCAATGCCATTTTCCAGCTGAGAAACAGCAGATTGTAAAGGATAGGAAGAAGCTAAATTCTCAGTCTGTAAGGAATCACCACTGTTTAGGTTGGAGTCAGAATCACTTTTAATTGCATGTTTCGTAGAGAGAATTCCTTGAAGAATTCGCTGACATGAGGAAGACCATATCTCTATACTCGGGAGTGCTGGAGTGTTTACCTTTTTTCCAGAACCAACTGATGCGGCAGCAGCTGCTGCAGCTACAGCAACCATGCCAACACCAGTAGACCCATTGCTGGTAGAAACCATGCCACTTTTCCCTCTTAAGATATCAGACTGCCTATAGATGAACTCATTGAGAGATATAATGTCTTCTTTCTTTGCAACCTTTTGTTGGATTTCAAGCAGAAGAGAATCCGATGTCGCTTTCCCTTCTAATACTTCGTCAACAAGGCTAATAGCAAAATCAAGGGATTCGCTACTTTGACAGGAACAAGCATCTATAAGTGAAACACCTTTTGATGCATCAAGTGAAAACAAAGGGATTGAATTAGATGCAGCCCCACTCCTCAAGCCAGCATGGCTACTCTCGGAAATGGAAAGCGTTCGACATTTTTTTATTGAGAAACGAATCTGTGCCTCAAGAGATGACTGTAACTTCTTCTTTGGTCCACCTTCAGACTTATTAGCAGGTCGTGCAAGCACAACAACAGAGCCAGGCCCTTTCATAGGCAGGCCTGCTCTAGCTGAAACGTTCAAACTTGCTGATGTATTTATTGAGGTCTCTGAAGACTCTTCAGAACTACCATTCAATTGGATATCAGTGAAATCATCAAGGAAAACAAAATGTAAAACTGGGGTACATTGACCAGGTAACAAAGAGGTCTGAGTACCTAAACTAGACATAACTGTGATTGTTGAACCATTACGGCCTCGAATTTTGCCAGGGGAAGGGTTGCTCGGTGATGCACCAGAAGAAGACATCCATGGAGAAGCTGAAGGACGCTCCCTAGATGCTATTGAAGGCAAATTTTGCGATCTAAAATATGATGCTATTGCATGTTTAGCAGCTTGGACAACCCGGAACTTTTGTAACATTTGAGTGTCAAACCGTGACCCCTCTTGTACAAGTATTATAACGTGACAGACCTGCACTGCTAAAATCCGATCACGTGGCTTTCAAACTTTAAAGAATATGAACAAATACTGGAGACAATGGCAAAAGGTCCTCTAATCTCAAAGAGAAAAGGTTGCATATTCGGACAAAGACATATGGATACATGCTCCAGGTTGCTAAACTAGACCTAGTTATAGAAGTTTAATAAAAAGTATCAAGGACAAGGTCAGGATAAACTTTCCGGAGGATGTTTCAGGTTTTAATAAATGTGAAAAGTAAATGCCAAAACATCAAACAGGTGTGCATTGCAGTGTTTTATGGTAGATTGTGAAGTTTGTTATCGTCATGGGTAAAGATGCCAAATTCTACATATTAGCCGACATGTGTGATCACCTACTGTTATCATACCGTTATAAAAAAAATCAGAGATACATTCAATACAACCCAAACAATACTTGCCAACTCAACTACATCTCACGAACCAGATTAAACAACGTGTTTCCTACTTAATCCAAATGCTTTCCATTCACCGATCAACCACAGCTTGTGCTGTCTTTCAGTTTAAGCCACACGAACTTACAGCATATATAAACTGCCTGTCTAGTTTACCAATACCAATACACTCTTCCCTCCACATTTTGCAATTAGCTCATTTCGTAACATGTAGTAGTAGCTATATGTTCTCTAGAAAACTAAAACTAAAAATTAAACACCAGTAGCATCTTCGAGCTTACTCCATAAACTAGTACTAAAACTTAAGATACTATCAGTAACACGAAAACGAAACGAAACAATTAACATAATGAGAGCAAAAAACATACAGAGAACATGAAGAGCAAGCCTTGAAGATCACCAAGCTCCTGATCCTCGAATCCAAATCCACTAGGAGAAAACTGCACGAACAAAATCCCCTTCTCCTGATCATGATAGAAGCTCAATTTCCTCCTCTGGAACCACCGAGCTATATCCGTGTCCTCGAAGTGAAACGAAGTGTCTAAACTACCAGTGCCGAAGACATTGGAGTCGATTACTTTGTTGATGAGGTGAGCCAAATCATCGGAGCGGTTTCCGATGAAACCTACAACTACGACGCCGTTTTGAGGAGCAGGTTGTTCGGAGACGGGCGGAGGAGGTGGAGTGGGTGGACGAACGAGCACTCGCACAGAGTGCGAACGGTTGTCCATCGGAAAGTTGGGTTTTAGGGACGGAGAATTTAGCACAAGATGAACGGGATTGTTTTGGAGAGACTACTTGGTTGGTGGAGTAAAGGGTCGGATATCTCGGTTGTACTTGGATCTAGGGTTGGGCATTTGGATAAATTTTTCTTTTTAATTCCGATCCCGAATTCTATTTTTTAAAATTTTTGATCCCGTTTAAGATAAATCTCGAATTTCTATATTAAATTTTGGGAAGAGATTGGGATTGATTTTACATCCCAATAATTTAGGATCCCGAGTTGAATTATACATATTTTAGATCAACAATGAGTGTTCTGACTTTTGAATCAAATTTAGTCTTTAATTTTCTTGTTGATTTAATTATAGTGGAGTTACATGTATGATGATGTTTAAAGTTTGGAATCAAACATATTATCTTACCTATATTTGTTTAAAAAATAGTATAAAACAACTTAGTATTTGAATTGGATGATGAATATGCATTAGACTTATTTGGAATCCTGAAATCCTGCCGATCTCTTTCGAAGTGCCAATCCCGAAAATCCCGATTTTATTTGAGACAGGATTGAAATGTTAAATAATTGTCCCGATTCCGAATTTCCATTTCTAAAATTCCAAAGTCCCAAATTTCATGTCCGATGTCCACCCCTACCTGGATCCAGGCATCCAGGTCAATTTTGCAGTAATACGATTCTAAATCTCATTGAAATTGAAATGGAAATAGAAATTTTGAAACGTCTAACTTTTGAAATTGACTTCGAATCAGAGAGACTCTTTTCAATATTTTAGACTCTTAAAATTTTGAGATATTACTAATTGTTCTGGAAAATTTGAAATTGTATCAAAAAAGTTTAAAATTTAAAATGTATTCTAAAATCATTAACATATGTCTCCTTCGTTTGTGGATCACATTAGAATGAATTTGCAGTTGACCACATGATAACAATATATTACAATCACATTTGTAGTAACAATTGTGCCTCGAACTATGAACAACGTGGTAAACTATATCTGATTTATCATTTAAAAGATCAGTAAAATCATATATTAACGACAGTCTTAAGGATCAGATATCGGCCTACAAGGAAGTTAAATGTTACAAATGTAGACTTGATAATTCATACGATCGGATTTGGCCCAATTTTAGGCCCAGTTCCAAGCCATGAGATGGGCTGGGCCTATAAATAATTACAGACCAAAACTGGGTCTCGTGAAGCCCAGTCTACGCTCATTACCATCCTGCAATCATGGGCCTGGAGTTGATCTTCCTTTTGCAAAATGGTCCCAAAATCCCCAACATCAGTCAAATTGAATATATTGGTTAGTTGGTTTCCTGAAATATACCAAGTGCCTAAAGCAGCTCGAGTTACTGACTTACTGTTATTCAGGGACTTGTGAACAAACTTTTCTCAATGTTTGCAATAGCATATATAACTCTTAGAGTTCAATTTTAGCCGTTTTAAAAAAAATAAAATTTTTTTAGCAAAATAGTTGTTCAATTTATCAAAAAGAGGGGTTCGGGCATTCTGTATCACACCCATATCACATCTATCACATGACTGAGGCTATTACTAACGTTCGACAATATATGATCTCATGTGGTGCACTCTTTAGGAGTGACACAATTTGCCTAACTTCTGATTATGCCAAATTTGATGAACTAGGCTGCCACAATTTGCCTGCCAAATTACAGCCGCAAATTCCCCCACCTAAAAACCTTCATATTTATTTTCATAGCTGTCATTTTGCCTCTAATTAAAGATATGAAATGAAAGTGTTTTTGTTGTTTTGTTTAGGTTTCCGGCAGATAACATTGTCACATCCAACTTTGGGCCGCTCAATTTGGATTGTACACTGAAAAGATAGAACGTGAAGAAGATGGATAACTACTAGTGTTATTCATGGCCCATGTTCAGTTTGTACTTTAAAACAAACAAAAGCTAATGGTAAAGTAATGTGAGAGAGGCCCCAGAAATAGAATGTACACAAAAACTACATTCATTTTTTAAATAACTTGCTAAATAAAGTCATTTGATCATGAACTACTAGCAAATCATGCAAAAAGCAAAGTTAGTATAGATGCAGCACCTACATCTTTTGGGTTTACACAGACTTAGTCACCCCTGGTCTCTCTTATGAGATATTACTTTAACTATCCCAAATACTCCGGATGTGGAGATGTGGGTTGTTACTGATCATGTGACATGTTTGTTGGACTAAATCGATTTTGAGTATAAAATATTATGAAGGTCGATTTGAGCGTGCGAGTGCTTGGAGCCCTGAGAAGCTCTTACAGTTCTATAGTGTAGGTAGATGGGACTCTGCATTGAGAGAGCTTGATGGGATGTTGTTTATTCCAGCGCTAATTTGTTGGAGGAATTAGTAAACTTTGCCGCTAGAGCGGGTTCACTTGTTAAAGGAGTAGGTTCGCATATAGGGTTTGACCTAGCTTGTGCACGCAACACAGTCAGAGTAATGAAAATATCAGTCTTCATTAATATTAGGGTTAATTAAGCCCTAGGTAATCAAGTAAGTTAAAGAAAATAAAATATTGAAAAGATATGCTATAATCTAGAGTTACCTAACAAGAAACCAATTCTAGGAATAGAATACTCCTGCAGATACTTTACAATTATTCGTTGACTTGATAATCAAGACATAATTTAATTACTTAAAATAAGACAATTAAGAATAAATAAAAAATACTCCATCAATATTGGACCTCTAGGCGAACTTAGTCACTTTTTTTAGAGCGGGTCGAATTGGAACTCCGAAAAAGTTCCAACAGACCTCTACAATGCAACTAGTGTTCTCATTATACGTATTATCTTACCCCAAATTCGAACCCATCTAAACCTATAATATTCGAAGTGTCGTCGATTAGGCTCAAGCCCAGGTCATAACCTATATTCATTGGTTATGGTAGGTTATGGACTCGGGTATATAAGGGTCGTATATGAGTAGGGTCTAAACTCTCCGCATTGAGAATAATGTATTCAAGTCACTTGAGAAGAGACGATATATGGGCTCTCCCAAGGAGTTGGACTTGATTCAAGATTAGTCGAAGTGTTTTAGACTTGAGCGACTAATTAAAACGCACTCAACAAGCCTTTTAGTGGCTGCAATTTACTCGAATAGATTCTCTTAATTGTAGTAAAATTAGGATCGAGTTCGTGCAGTATGTCAAGTGAGGGTCAAAAGATTAGCTAACCAACGAAGCAATAAGATTGTGTAGGAGATTTAAAGTGGTGGAGTTGAGTAGAAGAATGATTTTGTGAACGTAACAATGTTGCTTAAGGAAGCTGGCACAAAGTCAATTTCGTTGAAAGTAGAAAGCTTAACATAGGGATCAATTAATTTCATCTTTGTTTGCTTTCATTTGAGTGAATTGGTTGCAACTTCCTCAAAGTAGTTCTCCTACACATCACTAACTCTAACACTTCCAACTAACATTGTTCTATGCAGGACTAGTGTGAAATCAATCACTCCTACGTGAAATTATTTAAAGTAATCTTAACCATTTTAAGAAAGGTTTGCAGTCACCTTGATGCACTATCTCCCTTCAACCCTTTGAGCGAAATGCGGCAAAAGAAAAGGAAGGAAAATCCATGGACCGACCCCATCATCTCCACCCCGTAGGAACTACGAGATCACCCCTGGCAATTTAACTCTCAAAGATAAATAGTTTATATATATGTCATTTAAAACATAAGAGAATGATGTATTACTAACCAGCTTTGTGAATTGATTGATGCAGTTTATGTTTTATAAAACAACCTATGATCACGTCGGAATATTTTATTTTTTTGTATATTAAAGTTCTAATGAGATATTGTCACTTTAAATACGTTAAGGTGAGAGTGACTAATTTGGGCATTACTGCAATCACCCGTTCAATTGAGAAATTCCGATTGATTTTCCGATCAAATTGATGACGTGGCCGTCGGACGTGTAATTTTCTCTCCAAATTCGTGTTTTACTCAAAGACCAAATGAACGTTTTTTTTTTTTTTTAAAATTAATTTTATATGTAATAAAATTTAAAATAATTTTTTATTTTTAAAAATATTTTTGAATTGTATTAAACAATTTATATCCATAAATTAGCTAATTCAATTATATTTTTTTATTGTTTGTAAAAATGTAAAATTAATTCTTAAAATATTTTTCATAATTTTTAAAATTATTTTATAATTATAATTTTTCTAAAATGATTAAATGAAATTAGGTGTAACATTTTAGCAAGTCATAGCTAAAGTGCTAGGCGTAATAGTAAGTACTAAGTACTAGTACTAGTAGTAAGTAGTGTAATGAAGTAATGTATTGTTGACCACATATGAGATACTAATATATTAATCGTGCTTTTAGTTACGTTTGAATAAATCAACGTGAAGAAGATGAGTAACCGAAAAAGAAAAAGAAAAAGAAAGACAGAAGATGATGACAGTTAAGAATAGTCGAACATGTTGAGAAAATTATAAGGACAGCAGATCCATGATTGGGAGAAGAAGAGGAAGAAAGAATTCATTGGAAATAGACTAGTTGGATAATTTATTTATTTTTAAAGTCAATGGAGGATATATACCAATATTATTAGCAACTCGTTACTCGCTTATACCATTCCTATTTTTTAATAAATGGGAGGAATTTGTATTATACATTTATTATACAGTATAGTATAATATCATTTATGTAATTGTTTCAGTTTCTTCGGTCGGCGAAACTAACTAATTATAGCCATACACATATACAGTATGTATAATGTGTTTTATTTATATAGATTCATTCAGATATTGCTGCATCTAGACGTCGTGCAGCGTCAATGAGCTTTTGAGTGCAAGCCAATTAGCCAAGGGTATTATTGTTAACCGGATGAGCAGAATTGAATTTACAATTTATTATTAAGTTCGTCGCATTTACAATCTAACATAATTTCGAATTTCATTCATTATGTAAACTCGCAAGCCTCCAGAGTGTTCGATACTTCCTCCAAACATGTTAATGTTGCTTATGAAGCTTGTGTATTTGATCCCGAGTTTCTTGTTTTCGGGTTGAATCGTATGGGGATGGTAACTTGTAGGGTGCAAAATCCTAATTAAATTATTCCTGAGCCAGCCAGGCATAGGAGAGAGCTGGTAACGTTCACACAGATCATACAAATTGGTTCGTCAAGTTGTGACTGTGAACCAGAAGTTAGTTAGAGACTTGTGGGGTGGCTTGAAAGCCAACTGAATCTTGTTGGATTGCCGCTCTTACTTCCAAAGATAGTATGTATACACTATAATATTACTTTATCCTATAACGCAAGTATAAAAGTAGTACAAAGTATATGCCATTTTGTGTATCTTATACGTTTAATGAAATTTTTATTTATGCATCTTAATTTTTTTTGTGTTCTAGACGATCTACTGGGAGACCTACGTACTCAAACACGTATAATACTATAATACTAGTATAGATAGGTACTTTACTTAAAATTGAAGAAGAGGCATGGGATGGGAGTAGATGAGGTGGAAGAAGTGGCATGTCTATAACGTGCGATACTCTACTACCACTACTTAACTTACTAGCAATGCATCCATTTGATGATTTATACTTTGCTTTAATGCCTGTATTTATTCGTGACTTCAGCTGGCAAACAATGTGACTTGTACTCACAAACAATTAAATCCAACCTTGCTTGCTAGCTAACACATCTTTAATTTTACTATACTATATCATCTGTTGATCATGTCACCCAGACCGATCGATCCATCCAATTTTCTAAATCTTACCAACAAAAAACCAGATCACACTCTCATATAAAATTTTAATTTAACGACTCTTAAAACTAATATACTACTCTTAACTAATAGGTAGATGATTAACTAGTTGATTTATATGAAGCTTTTAATAATTTTATTAGTCAGATGAACAAGATAATTTGTTAAGCAAATATGATACATATAAACAAATTAACTAGCTTATTAAAAAAATAATCTATGGTAAGTTATCTTATTCATATATTACGAAAAATGTTTTCTCCTCAACTGAGATTTACTGAATTGAACTAAATTGAATTGAACTGAACTGAATTGAAGTGAAGTATAAATTATAACTAAGTCAATCTAAAATGAACTGAAATTATTTTAATTTGAAGATAACACAACCTAATACTATGTTCTCTTCAATTGATATTTATTAAATTGAACTGAATGAAAATTGAACGGAATAGAAGTAAGGTATAAATTATAACTAAGTTGAGTTGAACTGAAGTAAAATGATTTCAAGTTGGAGATAAGAGATAAATTATAAATTATACAATTATAAATTTGAGAGTGGGTCATAGTATTTTTAGTTAACCTAAAAATCTAATAATTTTATTATTTTCTGTACCTTTTATTTTAAATTTAAGATAAAATAATTAAATGAGATTGAGCCACAGTACGTACTAATGTTCTTCTCTCCCAGTGACAACAATGTACTCCTACGAGTATCTAATTACTTCACTTCTTAATAGACAATAAATTACAAGATGTGAATTAATGCACGTAAGTTAAATTTAGTACCCTTTTCTCTGTGTCAAATTTCAGTTTCTCTCCATCTAAACTATTCCTTGTACGCAGACATGTTACCACATTGTCAAGATTGATGTTGTTGATATACTCCCTCCCATAGATCAACTTTTACTGTTTTACAATTCATGATACAATATTTAAAACATCAATATTCACAATATATATTACGATAATTAAATGACACTCGTATTGATTTAAAGAATTGGTGGAATTTGATGAGAGATGGACACGGATAGAGATGGAAACTAGTATTCGGCACCATGTTAAAATACATGGCTACAAATAAATTGAGATGACGGCTAGGTTTCTCCACTCCATCACGCCACTCACTAACTCGATCTCTTCTTTTTAATAAGTAGTAGTAGTAACAGACTAGACTTCCATACATACATATACTCCTATACTCCTACACACATCACTATATATAACTACAATACTCCAAACAACCTTCACTATCTCCCACACTTCCTCCTCTCACACTCCTCTTCACTCACTCAACTCCCCTTCTTTCTTTTCCGATTTCTCACTCATATCCGCTTATCTCCGAATCCTAACCATGGAATTCTCTGAGGATTTCTCCACTTCCAACGACCAAACAATATCAGTCATCAAACGCAAACGCACCAAGCGTCCACGGCCGGCCTCCTCCACTTCCTCCGCCGTAGACCACTTCCGCAACTCACCTTCCCCGACTTCCTCCACCGGCTTATCAACAACCACCACCGAAGAAGAAGACATCGCCGCCAGCTGCCTGATCCTCCTCGCCAGAGGTAATTCTCCACCTCCGTTGGAAGAGGAGACCAAATCGGCGGAAAGGAAGTCCATTAGCAGCCGGAAATTCACCGAAATGTCGATAACTTCCGATGGAAAAGTCGGTATGTACGTCTACGAGTGCAAAACCTGCGACCGGACGTTTCCGTCGTTCCAAGCCTTGGGCGGCCATAGAGCCAGTCACAAAAAGCCGAAAACCGCCGATTCTGCTCCTGATCGGAAATTATCACCGGTGGAGAAGGAAAAGGATAAGGAGAAGGAAGTCACTGCTACTAAAACTACGGTTATGCCACTGGCTAACAGAATCGGTTATCTTGATAACAGCACCAAAGGTAAAGACAAAGTTCATGAATGTTCTATTTGTGGCGCGAAGTTCGGGTCGGGTCAGGCGTTGGGCGGGCATATGAGGAGGCACCGATCTGCTCTCGTCACCGCGAAAGTCGAAACGAATGTGGATTCGGATACATTGTCGCGTGAAGCGAGTGAGAAATCGCAAAATGCGTTCGCTCTGGATCTGAATTTTCCACCGGAAGAAGAAGTGGCGCGTTCCGATGAGAGTTTTCGGATGTTCTTAGCTGATCAGCAAACGAGGCTTGTTTTATCTACAGCTTATTGATGATGAAGAAGATGAAGGAGAAGATTGTTGATGAATATGATCATACTTTGTGCTTAATTCGTTTTTGCATCGTCGCTAATCAATATACATGTAGGAAAAATAGATGGAATTGGATTCATGATGTGAATATTTGGTGGTTCGTTATACAAATTCTTTCGTTTCATTTTTGCTTCGGTTCATATTACTGTAACTGTAATTGGTGGAATTAATTCTTTGACATTGATCAATTCTGTTCTTTTAGTTTTTCGAGGTTGATTTTTCAATTTTCCTTCTCATTCTTTTATTAATTATGTTTAAAATTCATATTTCAATTACAATAAAGACTATAACTAATAAATTGAATTGAGAGTTCAAATCATCATTTAGTTAATTAGTCAATTAGACCACGGACTAACATAATAATCTACGATAAATTTAAAAATCATATATTCAACTTTAATTTTTCCAGTTTGAATTTTATAGTTCAAGTGTCTTAGTGGTTACTATTAGTGGTTACCTTCTTTACACGAAAAGTTATTTTCTTGATTTAGTTATTTCTGTTTCTTCATGTCATATCCTCTTTCGAAGCAAGTAGAGTGAATATACTTGAAGATTAGGCTTTATGTTACTCAACTAAAGCTACAATATATCAAATTGTTTATTTCCGAAACTTTATATTTCCGTAATCTAAGTTGTTGTTTGTTTGTTTCATTATTTGGCGTAGATATGTTGTTGAAAATACGGTAAAGAATGGGTTGCTTAAGAGTGTGCTTGATACATGATTAAATTGAGAAAGAAGAAATGAAATGAATTGCTAGGTTGGTAACTGTTAAATGGTGATGGATCCATGTGTTGTGTGTACACAATACACTTGTATGTAGTTAGCTACATTAGTTTTTTTCTATAAATGCAATCACTTGTATACTACACTTTTAGGCTGTTGGTTGCCAAGTTTAATGAATCACCTCACTTCACTTCTAGCTCCCTAACCCACCAATTCACACCTAATCTCACAGCTAATTTTGCCCAACTTTTCAAGTTTAAGCTGAATTCCAAATCGGAACACAAGTTTTGAAAGATATCAGCATTAGCTGGGGAATCGAAAGACGTACTAATATATATTCTTAAATACAACAAGACAATTTTTTCACTTTTACGTACATATGTTTTTGTTAAGTTTTTTACTTTGAGTTCGACTCATCTAATAAAATGTTGTATCGTGTTCGAACCGGATTATATGTCACATCACTCTTTATTATTACAACTGATAGTAAAAGGAGTGAGTGAGGAAGCTATGTGCAATCTTGGCAACTCTACACATAATTCATAGTTAACCAATTAGGTGGCACATAACCTCAACAATTGAAAATGATGATACAGAAGTGTAGTTCCACTATCTTATCAAGTGAATAAAGTAGACAAAAGCAGGCTCATGGAATTAATTAATTGCATGATCCTGTTTGGGTCAAATGACAGGTGTTGGTTTTAAGTAGGCTAATCCACATAGTAATAATTCATGTGATCTAATTATCTAACAAATTAATGCTAATGGAGAAGCATTGTGTTGCTTAATTAGTTGATTGTCAAGGGCAATGCAATGTTAGCAGGTAATTAGTTAATTGTGGATTAGACTTCACATTATACTGTCTGATATACAACTTCAACATATTAAAATTTTATTAATTCTTAATAGATGAATATAAATTCGATTTATGTGAATTAAATTGAATAAGTTGTTAAAATGTATGCAAGTTGTACCGTACAATTCGACTTTAAAAAATGTGAAGTTGTTTGTTAAACAGTCGATAGTTAATTAAACGAGGCATGTGTGGAAGGAAAATAAAGCACATTGCATTGCGTGAGAATAATGTCGTCCTAGAAAACGCAGATGAGATGAGATTATTGAGTAGTAATGGTGGATTATTCTCCCCCTTTCACTCGATTAGGCACATGTAGTGTAGTAGTGTAGTGGGAACTTAGACTTTGGTTTGCTTTGTTTTGCTACTCTGTCACATGTTTATGCCTATAGCTTCCACTACTTAATCACGTTCAATTCTTAACTCATCATGGATTCTTACAATGCATAGTGCCTTGTACCAAATCTCTCAGACCTTACCTAGCTACTAGTCTATTAGCCTGTTAGGTTTAGAAATCTGATACCAAAAGTTAAGAAAATACTTCGATGAAAAGTTCAATTGTATAATCCACACGAGTATAATTCTAATTGGGTAGAAAGTAGTGGCGGGTCCGTTCGAAGGGGCTCCGTCGACCCAACCGATCCCGATCCAGCCTATGCTCATACTGGGAGATTTATACATAATTAACATAAAGTGTAACTAAGAAGTTTCCTTATGTTTGAGTTGAGTGGAAAGTGCACGTTTTTTGTTACATTAAACAAACCCAGTGCATTGTACATTTCATGGAATGTAATACTGTACTATTTACACTAATGTGGCACAACACAATAAATGTGGTTGAGAGATATAAAATACATGAAATGTGAAATTGAAAGTGAATAATATGTACTTTTTTATATAAGTATATTTTAGGATTGTACAATTAATAAAAATGAATTGGCTAGTTAAAATGGAAAAAAATAAAGAAGAAACAGATACGTGTCTACACAAGAGGAAATAAAGTACATAACAATAAGGGACTGATTGGGATAAAATTTAATTGTCCATGTTCCAATTGAAATATGATATATTATGTACAAAAAGTTCGATTTCAGTGGAGAATTGGTTGCTGGAGCAGTATGTCAAACATACCCTTAGTGATCTGACAGGAGGACAGCCACATTCCCCTCCACTACATCCGGAAACCACACTAAACACACTCTCAGGAGCGGGACGGGTCATGATCGAGCTTATTATGATAACAATCCGAGTAGAGATCGAGGTACGAAATGCTCCACTCGACTAGCATAACACCACGACTACAGAAGCACAATTCTAACAGAGTCACTGGACGTGATATGGACAGGACAAGAAACCGTTTTTTTGGCATATTTGTCTCTTGGCCATATATTTTCGTTTTGGGTAGGAATTAAATGGCATTAATGGTCACTATCAAATAGCGTTGTATATCAGCAGATTGTTCCGTGAGAGAATAGTGAAATATGTGGCCAAGTTATACCAGCGTGTCTACACTTTTAGCTCGCCCCACTTCAACATGTGGAGTGGACAACTCACCACCTCTAATACCCGTCCCGACCTAATATCGAACAAACTTTGATTTAGCCACACGGTCTACATACGAGTTGCTCGTCGGTCTTACCATAGATGTATTAAGAGCTTAAAGTACGGTATACTGCGAGTGTATATAACTACCGCGATTGTAAGAATACGATGCGGATGTAATTAGCTAGCAAGTGTGAATGTGTGACAGATATTAAACTATAAACCTACAATTATTCTTGACTGATTAATGGACCCGAGTACAGCTAAATGATGAGTGACATTATTATCGCTAATGTTCTGGTATTTAAAAATTAAGATGAGTGAATTATGAGACAAAACAAGTATTGACCTGGAAGTGGAGAAAAAAGAGTGAGTATTCCTCCTCAAACTGCGCTTAAGAATAATGTTAGGTGGATGTGCTATGCAATCCCTCACTATCCTATCTGTAATTGGAGTAGCTTCTCTACCATCTTACTCACCCCGCCTCGATGTCAACTTCCGGTTCTATATATTGGTCATGGATTTAAGATCAACGCATATAAATAATACAGTGTGAGAAGAATGAACAAAATATGATAAATATTTTTCATACATGTACATGAAGATGAGATTGGAACAGCCAGACAAACAAAAATGGAAACTGAGAAGTTGATATCGTGACGGAGGGAGTACTAATTAACACGTGGTGTAACGGGCCCAATTTTACTGCCCATACAGTATATGGACCTCATTTCAGACACAATTGTAAAGGGATAGGATCATGAACTTCGACTACAAGAGGATCATGGTTTTAAGAGCTAACCAAATCGAACATCAAAACAGAGTAATGAAATGAAGGGGAAGAATATATGCACCCAGGTCTACAAACAATGAAGCTAATGCAGTTTACGCTCCCAAAGGAAGCAATCTCAGTAGGGGAGGAAGAATCTCTTATCTCTACGTGCATTAACTGATGATTCCTTTAACATGATTACCACTAACATAAGACCAAAGCTAGTAATCATTATTAGTTGAACAACTCAAAAGATATGGGAATCTGCAGCTGTAATCCAAGGATTGATTCCGTATAGTAGGTTCAGTTTCAATCTAACATGTGGCAGGAAGATAAACATCAAATGCTACAGCAGTCAATGTTACAAGTACTCAATTCCATAAGGTCCAACTGCCCCTATGTTGTTGGAAGCAAGACAAGTTTAGCCTAGAATGTCATATTCTTTGGATACTAAGACTACTTATATAGTAGTATCAAATACCTAAACTTATACCTAAAGGTCGCTACTGTATCACATACACAAACGCACACTTGATGTATATTTATACTATTAGAAATAGAGACTGAACAATTACAGAGCATTTGTGCATGTAATAAGAGCATTTTTCCTCTTTCAGAATCAAAATCATACAGAAACTAAGTACAAAATCAAGAGGTGATAAAGGAATTCATTTGACATTCGCTTCACCGTTATTTCAAGTCTAGGATTATAGCAAATGAATATGGGAATAAAAGCAAGAATTGGAGATAAAAGATACGAGAAAATTGTCCTAGTTAATTACTACTGGAGCACAGTTATGGACATTAGGTAGCATCATGGAAAATGAACAGATACAACTTGGCTTACATCGGCCATGGCCTGGTTTGCTCCAGAAGGTGAGCTCTTTAATTAGCATATACAGTTATCCTCACTCGAGCTGTAACTTCAGGGTGGAGCTTTATTTCTGCTAAATATTCTCCAGTTTCTCTGATTTCTGGCATTGTCACGATTCTTTTGTCCACATCCCTATAGTAATTAAACAACATTTAGCCACAGTGATGATATGTCGATTGTATGCTATCTGAAGAAACCAAAATATGGATGTAATGCTGAAGAGCATATGGGATCCATTTATATTGAGATTACTTGATAGACAGAAGGTCAAAATCAAGTGATTCATATGAAGGTATATACTACTTCATATTATGGCCTAAACAGGTAGTGTATTTACTGGACATCACCTGATTCAATCTTTCGAACAGATAGAAAAGACCCATAGGACAGTTGATACTTGATAGCAGTATATAAAATGCATATGCATAATTAAGGAAGAAGGGTACCTTTGGAGCTGTGCTTTGATAATGTCTACAAGATCTTGATCAGTGACGCTGCCAAAGTAGTTAGTTGTCAGAGGATTATCCGAAAATGCAAATGTAACTAGTAGAGACTCATTGGCGATATCATGGATTTAACTTACGTTCCAAAAATTTGTTTTCCTTGCCCACCCTTGCGCTTCACCTTAAAGGCTCCTACTGTCTCAAAAATACGAGCAAGCTGCTGAGCTTCCTCCTTAACCTGGAGGCCAATTGATAGATGACAATCAGTATCATGAGATCTATATGAAAATAATAAATACTCAAAATACAAGAGCCACCACAAGTCAATGAAGACGTTGTAAACAAACTTTTGTACCAATTAAATGGTCAACAAATGATAAGAGACGACAAATTATGATGAGTGATGACCAGAGGAAACTGAGGTTAACACAAATTTGTACAAAATAAAGCAAGCAATAAGACTGTCCAAAGTGTGGCTGAACAACCAAGTTAATCTGGAATCATGGACCACATAGCTAGATGATCCTAGGCGAGCAAATAAAGTAACATCCAAGTTTACTTACAAATCATGAAACGATAGATAGTGAAAATACTCATGTACAGGGTAATAATTAAGTCATGGTGATATCAAGTGATTTTTAAGCGTCTTTAGAAAAACTACATACGCCATCAGAACATGATTAATCTGGATTATCTCAGCTCCAAATTACTCCACGAAGCGCAGCTTAGTTGGTAAGACGCTTCAACTCCAACCAATAGGTCAGGGTTTCGAGTCAACTTAGCCGTTTCAAAAAATCTGGAGTTATCTCCATGAAAGACAGATCCAGAAACTAGGGTACCCTCAGAAACCATTCTGTTTTTTTACGATATAGACGCACATGTAAGCATTAGATAAACCAAATAGCAAGCACCCATAAATTTGACTTCTTTATAAATATCTAGAATCGGTGTAGGTTAAGTTCATTACTCGTTTTTTCTCAGCCTCAATTCTCTCTTCCTCGATCTTCATTTCCCTGAAAGAGAAACACTAAGCATCAGAACCAAAATGAAGATCAAATGGACTTCAACTTAAATGTTTTGGTTTTGCATTTTACTACACTAAAGAAAAGTTAATAGACTGAGTAACTACAATGTCCTTGCATAACTAGAGATAATGCAGCTGCAAAGTATGTTCCGACCAACCCCTTTTAAGTTACTGACATAACCCAAATAAAGGTTGGTCACAAAGCATCAACACAATCACAGCCAAGAATTATTTCAGCAATGAGCAAATTTATTCCACCTTCATGCTTGTCTAGTTATTCTTGGTCAAAAAACAAAGTTTCCCATGATACATTTCAGTCTCTTGAAAGCAAAACGGTTCTCTTACAGTGAGATTTAGATCCCCCAAATCAGATCATATGGCTGTAAAAGCATAATGTTCACAGTTTCATATAGTTCGTAAACAATTTGCAATTTCACAAGAATTGGGAAAATTAAACGTAATGTCTGTAAAATTTCTGGAAGAATCAAAAGAACATTCCACCCACTGAATCAAGCTTCGTCAAAGTTTTCTTATCCATATGTCCATTTAGCTTATGATTAATCACCAATGTACTCGTTTTAAATAGAACAGTCCTTCAGAGTTTAACTCAATTTCATATAACAACAGAGGGATTCCGAGTAACGTCTATCCATAAGTTAGTGTCCACATTGCGATAGATGTACATTTGCAGAACAATCAAACACTTAAGTGACAAAAACCCAGTGCAGAACTAATGCATGGCGAATCAATGTACATAACTTAATAACATCAACAATCAAGAATGCAGTTCAACTCTTATTCGCTAATCTTTACCGAACGCGAATGTAAAAATACATAGAGTAGAATAATTTAACAACCAAAACATTCTAAGGGCCAGTTCCCAATGTATGCAAATGCTACACATACAGAAACATAAAAGTGAAATTCACTCACTTGATAAGGTCAGTAGTGACAATTTGTGCCATGCCCATTGGTAGCAGAAAGTTCCTAAAATACCCTGCTCTCACATCCAACAGTTCACCTTTCTTCCCCAATTTTGTTACATCTTCTTTCAATATAATCTAGTACATGGAAATGAATTGATTAAACACATTACTGAAAAGCAAAAAATAGACTTCATTTAGCATACCTTGCGCAGTTTCTTGACCTTCTTTTGAGCCAAGACTTTGAAAATTGAGGTTCTGTTGTCGGAAAGTTTGTTGCTTTCGGTGTTGAAATTTTTGGTCAGGGTGTTCTGAAGAAATGAAGATGAACTCCATGAAAGGCTTGTTGACGCCATTGCTTCTCGGCTATGGAACTATGGGGGAGTTTTCAGTTTATCTTATCTGTACACAGACGAGTGAGGAGAGTGAAGCTAAAGACTGAAGATTTCTCTTTTTCTTTTTTATTTCATTTTGGAATTTTTTAAACTATAGCTATTGCGGAAGATAACATATAAACATTTTTTTCGAACTATATGTAATATTGATCTAATATTGTATTTTACAAAGTAATTATTTAGCACCTCTTATTTAGTAAATGATTTGTGAATTTTTCAATTGTGATAAGTTATGGTAAATTAAGAATTGAATGGGTTTAAATATGAATTCAAATATCAAATGAACGTGGGTCATTATTAAAAGTATATATATACGTTAGAACGAACATAAACATTAATTTTATTGTAGTTCTTGTATAGAACTCAGTAAATCAAGTAGTAAGATTTTCATTTTTGAGAATTTAAATGGTGACACTTGAGTTTACTCTATTACGGTAAATTTGAGATCGATGAATGTAGAAACTGAAAACTACTTTGATGGAGCGAGTGGCGGGGTTTGAGATCACTCCGTCAAATTGTTAAGTTTGACACTATCGAATTCTTAGGTTGTGTTATGTTTATCTGTAAACTCATTTAGTTCCGCTTTGTTTAGTTATATTTTATTTTACAATTTAGTTCAATTTAAATCAATTAAGATAATAGCATTTGCAGATGACGTAGCCTAGTAATTATCGCGCACCAAGTCCAGATGGTTGTTCAATACATATATACTTGCTCTCTTTGAGAATGTGAGGTTCTCCATGAATACAATTTTGTGGTTTCCAACTGGTTTAATATGTTGCATTTTCAAGCCTGCATAGAACAAAGACGGGAAAACTCTTCCACAAACTAGGTCAAGTTTTTATAATCTCTCAATCATCACTGTATATATTGAATTCAATCAATGTCAGCATGTACATAATCAACAAAAACAAAATTCTTCCGGAGCTCATATAGACCATAAGCCAACCCAGAACTCAAAAGAGCACCTGCTCCCAGAAGGAGCCGCAGTTGCATTTCAGCAGGAATTCCTGCCGTTGCAGCGCAAACAACAGCAGCACCAATCAGAACCTTCTGCAATGTCTGGAAAGAAGTATGAGCTTTTCTACACGACGAACATATCTGAGTGTGCTGCTCGAATCTATCCAACATCTGACAAAAGCAATATCACAAACTCAATATTTTGAACTGGAATAATGTACTTCATCTGGCAGATATCAAGGTAGTAGATAGCATCCAAGTACCTGGCGTTTGGACAGTATGGTGGAGGGCAACGGTTGCTCGGCTGTGCTACCAAACCACTCGGGTTGGCTGTTGCCATGCCGTCTTAGCCAATTCCTAAATGCCAGCACAAAACGATCAGCTAGTGTGGGCGTAAAGGTTAATTGTGTATACTGCTGGTTGATATCTCCGGAACCATCCTTGGACTTTGAAAGAAAGACCTTCTCTTGTCCTTGAAGTACTATCATATCTCCATCGTATACTTTGTTTGATGTCCAGTGCTCATGCCACCGAGGAATCACCTGGAGGTTAAAGTGAAAGCAAAACGTTAGTCTGTAAAGATCCATCCAGCAAACGTTATTTTGTGATTAAAAGTGCTCCGTCTGAGGATATGCTAATACAATATCTAGCAGTCAATCCAACTTCATGATAGCCCAGGGTGAAGAGAGGAGAATTACCTGCCACCAAGATTGCCCTGGCATAGTAAACTGGAAGAAGTTCCGGGCACTACAGACAATTGAACGCGTCTTTCCAGGTGCCATTGGAACATTGAAGGAACATATCCAAATAACCCATTTTTGGTCGCCCACAATAGGAAGCTTTGTGTCAATCTCGACTCTGTGATTAAGAACCGAACGATATAATTACAGAAGGGAGGGATTGCTGCAGAATAAACTAGATTTGTAAAACTAAAATTTCAGCTACCCTGTATGAAACCAGTAGAACATAACCCAATACGGTTTATAAGATTGAAAATTGACAGGAAAAAATATTCATCTAGATTCTGTTAAAGTGGATTGCCATGACTAAACCATTATCCATCTGAAGGTACGGGAAACCAGCAACCCGTATAGCCTATGCATATGACCCTTGCTCACTTAGCTAAATCTTTACAATTTGATGTCCCTGTTGACTCTGCCTTGATACAATCTAGACGGAATTCTAGCAGTTTGAAACAAACAATAAAACTGCGGATATGCTGCAAATGCCAATTCCTAAAGCTAAATAGAAAGATGGAAAACAGACATCACATTAAAACTCGAGTTACACATTCCAGCAAGAGGACCTACTTATTCACGTAGTAGCAAGGTGCGATGAATGAAGCACTGATTTTTGGATTGCCTTCATTTGCACCAGTAAAACCCCAGGGTCCAGTTGAGTCCATTTTGAATGGTAAGGGCTTTGCTCTGTCTCTTCTGCCAGTTACCTGTTGGTATTTACATTTTGTAGTTAGACAAGGATAAGCAGAAGATAATGCAGCAAAACACTACTTCATCCACGAACGGCCAAATATTCCTAGGTTACACTAATTATTCACAAGCAAGTGTGAGTCTATCCCTGCAGCAAATTAACCCTACCAGAATAAGTTGCATTCGACTCAAAGAGACCTCTGTATAACTGATGTAGCTACTAACACCATCAGAACTTTAGGAGTGGGACTCATGACCACTAAGCAAGGGAGGCATTTACTATGTTCAAGTGGCATCAAGAGAGTCGAGAACTAATAACCACAAAGCAGTGTGCGGATATCACAGGCCGAAACATTGAGTATATATAATTGAAAGAGAACACTTGAAGTATGAATGCAACTATCATATCCAAATATCTCACCTTGTGATGTGCAAAGTCAATGTGGGAAGGATCAGAGACATTCTCCATGAGAGTATCATAACCATAATACAAATCACGTTGAATTGTCACCGTTGAAAACTCAGGCTTATCGAAATCCTCAGGCAACCTACACAACTCCCAAACTAAACAGATCAATATAATACTTTGGCACTGAATAAAATACTACTAAAACGCACTTAACAAATCCATACAAACACTCAACCCAAATGCATTAACACTGAGCAAATACTATATAAAGTTATAAACTGTAATAGCCAAAGGCAAACAGAGGCCATGAGCTTTTACATTGGAGGCTTAGTAGCTTGAGCTCTCTCCAATCCATTCTCATCCGGCCAAACGAACAGAAGCCCTTGCGAAACCATAGTCGGAAACCTAGTAGCGCACGCCCTCGGAGACTTAACTGCCCGAGCTTCGGGTCCGTCCTTCGCTGCCTGGGGAATCTGAGTACATGAGCCACGCCCATCAAAAGACCACCCATGGTATGAACACTGCAAGTCCCCATTTTCATCTATCCTCCCTTCCTACAACACAATCACATAACAAAATCAAACAAATTGATCAATTAATTCCCACTACCTATAACAAATTCACTACAAATTCAAGAACTTTCACTTTTCAAGCTACACAAACAAAGAATTGAAAGTAGAGAAATGCTTCAAGAAAATGAAAATTGAGAGAATTACTGATAAGGGTGCAAGCCTGTGAGGACACTTATCATCAAAAGCAACCCACTGTGAAGCAGCTTTGTCAAACCATAACACAAGGTCTCGATTCAGCAGCTGAAATGGAGTCGGATAACGAGGGTCAAGATCTTCCAAAAGTGAAACTGGATACCAATGATCTCTCCAAGAAAACTTTGTTGATGAAGCTTCTTCACTATCTTCTATCTGGAGAAAAGGGTCTGCTCTTTCTTGATCGGCAATGGATGCAGAAGGCGTAGTGGAAACCCGAAGTGGGGTTTTCAAAAGATTTCTCCTTTTCTGCAAATAATGTGTAGATACAAAGGAATTGGAAAAACTGACTGGGAAAATTTTGGTTTTGGTTGAGCTGGGAGTGAGTATTGGGGTACGTGAAGCAAGTGAAACAGCCATGTTTAGAACAGTTCAATAAATAATGAATCTGATATGAAATTCTTGGTTAAAGATTCGATTTTTATGTGAAATTTTGGCTAAAGATGCAATTTTTAAGAATGCAATGAACCTGAAGAAGGCTTTGCGTGCAAGTATGTAATTGGTTTTTTCTCTGGAACTATCTACCTTTCATGCTGAATTGCTGACTATTGGAAGAGAAGATGAGTTAAATTGATTAAACAGTGACAGTGGAGATATTTTGTACAGATTTGGGGCCGGAAAATGTTTGCTTGAATATAAACATTTTCTCAACGTGATTGTAAGTTTTGTAACAAGGTGATAATGAATTACATTTCAATTGTTACTCCTCCCACAAATAAGTCTGTGATTTAAGTTACCTTCAACATTTTAAAAAAGAAATTTGTAACAAGTTACAAATAACTATTTCTATTAAATTACACTTACAAGAAATTTAGAGATGAATTAGACCTAATCAATAATATTTTGTGTCAACTGAACTGGACTGAACTGAATTAAAGTATAAATTATAACTAAATCAAACTGAACTGAAGTGGTTTTCAATTAAAGAGTACACATACTTATCCATATAAGTTAATAAAATAGTAGTACTAGTATTGAAGATTTTAGTCACCAGGCATGAGGAATATCACATTAAACTAATATCCACCTACTAAAATCACTTTTTATAGGACTGTCAAAAAATTATCTATAACAAATTTGGTAAAAATAAGTAATAAAGTGATAAATGTCAAAATCTTAGGAATTTTGAAATATTATGCCCACAAAATTTTAATCATATAATATTATGAGATAGGAGATGAGTTAATATGTATTTTAAGGAGAAAATTTTAGTACTTCACTTTAGTTTTTTTTTGGTAATTAATATCAAATTAATCAATATATCATACAAGATGGTGCTGATCCCATATCAGATCTAGCTAGTAGAGTCGAGCTTTGTCTTTAGTTGCATAATCGAACAACCAAGATGGGCAGTAGATTGCTTCAGTTGCTTTGTCTTAAGGAGTCATTTCTTAATTTGAACCAACTTGAAAGAGATGGCAGTTGTATGAACTGAATATGGTAAGTAGTCCAAACATTTTTATGATGTGAATAATGCCAGAATACATGGTGGACAGTCTGCTTGATCAAGGAAGACTTATTCAATTTCACACTAGAAGTTTAATGAACAGAGGATTACAACTTTTAAGTTTCCCAAAGTTTTGAAAAACTACAAATGAAGTGATACTAATCCAACGAGAGCTGCTAGTAGTTGCAACTTGCAAGTCCTCTAAATCAAATCTAGTGTAAAGCCTCCATACTGGCAGGTGAGCTAATTAGTTTTTGAACAAACTACTTCTTCTCGTAATTCTGGTAGTCAGGTCCAACATCGCGTGAACCAGTGTTAACGTATGGTCCTCGAAAAGTGGCTTGAGGGGGCAATGGCTTTGATGAATCTATGACAGGAGTGCTAGAGGATTTGGTCCTGTACATATTAACCCAAACATAAAACTAACATCAGAGAAAAGCAACAACATGCAGTTTAGTATAAATCATCATAAACAAGTGGAATGGAAAGTTCACTTACGCCATGTAAAATGGAAATGAGAGGCCTACTGATACAAAAGCTACTAAGCCTGCGGCAACAATGCCATTGCGATTTCGGGACATTGGATTAAAAAATTAAGGGGCAGATCAAATTATCTGAAATGAAGAACAAATAGAACTTGGAGTTAAACAACAGGGGGCATAATTTGTAAGCCAACAGATATCAAAATGAATACATATGCAGCACAAGATTAGGAAATCAGAATAGTACATTAGTATCACAAAGGGCAGGGTCGCAGCAAGCTTTTGTTATAATTCTATTTTCGATCAGAGAAATTCTAAAAAAATATAAGAGAAAGTGAGTGCATATCACTAAAAGAATAATCAGAAATGCTTGTCTTAACCAATTATGATTATTCATTACATTGGAGGAGCATTTCCATCCACTTCCTCAGCAATAAAAGAGAGACTAAACAGAAACATCTTGTAGTATTACATCGTTAAGGCCTCAGGGTGTAGAAAATTGAATGGAACAAGAGTATCCAATTACAACCAACAGCCCTTTTCATAAATCATAAGGTGCATAGGCGTTAACCCTATATGTCTCCTGAGCCACTCGTGATTCCTAAAACAAACTTATGAAAGTAGTGGTTACAACAAGCAAAAGGAATCATGATCCACAAGCACTCCCAAAATTCAAAGTAGTCCTATGAGTGATGACCTCTAAAGTATAAACAAGATCTCCCAATGACTTTCTAAATATCTTTATAAAAATCTTCAGCCAGAGATTTAGGCTATTCGAGATCATACCAGACATTCTTGAAACAAGCTTTACCAAGACCTTTTATAACAATCAGAGCAGCATACATTATTATTCAAAAAATTTACTGGTGCCGCTTGTGTGAGCTGCAACACTCATGATCAAAATGGAGAGTCTAAAAATAAAATATGTTCCTTCAGAAATACAGATATGAGAATCAATTAAATAACTCTTTAGTTCAAAGAATGCATTGACTAGAATTAGGACAATACACACAGCTAGAACCTCAAATGGTCACCTACTATATGCTCTTCAGATACTACAAGTTTCACAGTAATGTTGCAAAAAGACCAACTAACAACAGGCCAAGAAACCCGGAGTTTTCCCCCACGCACACCTCATTTCATGTAAAAAGATGTTATCGACTGTCCTTTATATCTAAGATATTTGGAGTGTCAAGAAAATCTAACAAAAGAGACTCCGGGATGGGAAAAATCGAAGTCGAGAAAAGAAAGATGCACATTAAAAGAAAAAGCCTAAATCTTGATAACCTGAGTAGCCATTGGCCAAAAATCTTACATATCTGCCTATTACATTATTACCTATGAGTCTATGATCACTGAACTTAGACGAGTTACAGAAGCTACATTTGATGGATCAATATTTAGTGATCTCAATCAAGATAAACAAAAAGCCCAAAAAATCCCAATTCCTCAATCTCAATTAATCAGCCTAGAGTCATTTCAGTATCAATCTAAATCTGACAAATATACATGATAAGCCCTTACAGAGAAACAAATAAGCTGATTTGTGGATCAAAACACATAGTCGAGGAATTGAAAGAAGCATCGAGTTGTTGTTTGCAGCTAAAAGATTGAAAATGGACAAGGTATAAAACGAGCGAGCTAAGGCTGATGAATTGGGTGAGTAGAAGCACTGTATGGATTTACCTGTAGTTGCCGTATCGACAATCGGAACTTCGAGAGGGTAAGGAATCCGTCGGCTTACTCCAGTAGCTTTTTTCAACTGGTTGTGAAGAAAATAACAACAAGAGAGGAGAAAGAGGAGAAAGAGTATTCATTAATCTTTTTAACAATTGATATAAGTATATACGAGACACTACTTATATAGTCTACTAAAAGGAACGAGATTTATCTTACAATAAACATAAGCGTATATAAAAGTCACTACTTATATAGTTTACTAGAAGGAAGTGCAGTTATTATTACAACAAAGCATACAATTAGTGGGGTGATCAATTGATTTCGCAGTGAAGATAATAGTGGGATAGTGGAGAAGGTAATGTACATTCATTGTCATATTATTTCATAACAATCTCTCTTGAATGTTTATTGACTTGAGAGTGTGACTCGTTAAAACATTATTAGCAAGAATTCGAGTGGAAAAAAATCTAGTGAAGGAAAAAGAGTATACTATTCTTATCAACTGAAAATACACTTTGATAATATTGTCTCGTTAAAAACCTTGCCCAAAAACATTCAGTGGGAAAATCTTAGTCAAGGAAAAGAGTACAGTGCGTAATTACTCTCCCTCATGAGTGCGTCATTTGATCTATACCCATCATGTTCATATTGTCTTCTGGACAATTTGTTAATCAGCAATATCGACATTATATGTTGAACATAAACCACTTCATTATGAACTTCATTCGTCATGTATTTGAATTATATTCAATTACCACGAATATCCCTCCATACATAGCTCATTATATAAGTCCTCGAGTGTTTCTGCATGGTTAGAATAAGACCATGAAAATTGTCATGAGAAGAAATAAGGTGTTCGCTTTGAAAACTTTGCAAAAGATATTGTCGCGAGGAAATAAGTTCTAAATCTGCATCACATATTTAATGTTGCTTCATTAAAAATCTTATTAAAAAAAATTCAATGGGATAAAATCCTTGAAAGGGAAAAAGAGTGTAACAAATGATCATAAAATGCACAAATGTACTTATTGCTTTACAATTTTCAGATGGTGCACAAAAATTAAGTAGGAACTGAAAATTGGTGTGCACGGGTTTTGTTTTTCATATTGGATAGGAGTTTTTTTTTTTTTTTTTGATTTGAGGTCGAACGATTAAGCACTATCGTACTGATACATGTTACGAAGTATAATATATATATATATATATATATATATATAAAAGAACAACCAGAGTGAAGAAATAGTATTTCATTAATCTTCTCAATAATTGATACAAGTGTATATAAGAACCACTACTTATATAATCTACTAGAAGAAGAGTTATTCTTACAATAAAACATAATTAGTGTGATGAAGTAATGTACATCCATTTTCATATTATTTCATAACAAATAACGATTTCTTCCAAAGTAAAACAATAGTACTCAGTTCTGATCGCACAATCATGTCTGATAAAATGTTTATCTAATTGTCTTGTCAAACTTTTTCCATGCATCCCCTAAAAAAAAAACTTTTTCCATTACCAACTATGTGCATATCTTGTGGAGGTGTGACATTTGATACAAATTGTAACATGTATAACTCCCGCACAGGCCAATCTGTTTACACCTTAACCCTTGTATTTGGGGTATCTTATTCATCCCCTCATGAAAAATAGTGTGATGTTTCATGTCACAACTTCTTCAGGCCAGCAAACATCATTTCTCATGAGTTTGCAGCACTGAGTTCTCTTAACTTTGCAGTTTGCCCCAATTACTATTAGGCTTGGTTAATGACGAAATGCATAATGTGGAAACTGGAAGCATTGTAGCATGTTATACATCCTTAAATGTTGACCACCACCGAGCGAGTTTTAACACCCTTAAACATTTTTTTTGGCTCACCTTCCAATTGGACTCATTCCTGTATATACTACAGTTAGCCTGAGCCTTCAAGGAAAGGAATGTACTTGTTAAGGAAAGTATTAAATGAATAAAGTCATACACTCGTACTGATACATACAATTCCAAACTATTCTATATACTTCCATCATCCAGAGCTAAGTTTTATAACCAAACGACACTATCCACAGCAGTCTAGTGCTGGTCTTTCATGCTATAAGAAAATTAATGAAAATACGCACGCTTAAATGGTCAACAATTCAACATAGCCACTTCCAAATCTTAAAAACATTTTCTTGTGGAGCTCAAGTCTGTACAGAACCAGCCTCAGAGTTGCTTAAGCATGATCAGTGTACTAACAGACACAAGTCAACATAACCACAATCCACTGTAAAGAGTAAAGACAACAACACAAGACTTGCAAAGAGATACGAAATCCGCAAACTCCAGGAAGTTAAAAGCCAACAATAGTACTACTTCATATCGAATCTGCATAGAATGTCATCTGGAAAAGGAAGTTTCAAAGCCAGAAATTTCCCACAGTACATATCAATAGATGCTAGAACATTCACCAGAGAAACCAAATGCGACAACAGAGGTTCAGAAATACAGAAAAACACACATAAAATTCGGGATAACCAGCATCCAAAGTTTCACTTGGCAAGAATCTGCTGAGCTTGACTCTCCTGCTGCTGCTGGAAGTTCAAAGGCCTCCTGAAGAGCATGATATGTGGCTCTGGGCGATGAATCGCATAGTGCACCCACCCACGGCTTTGCTGAACCCCCATTGCACGCCATTCATTCTACCAGAACAAAATTACCCAAATATTACAAGAGGAAACCGCAATCCTGATTGAAGTTCAGGTCATTAACAAAATACTAACATACTCAACTGAGTAAAACAAGCTTCTGGAAATGCAAAAATCCTAACATAATAATGTCATTAAAAACAAAGCTTCTGGATATGATAACAGTCATACAATCAGAAACTGAGAAACTCAACACGAATTGATTACAAACACACAAGTGACAAAATCCTAATATAATCAAAATTATACTAAAGAGATTGCAATCACACAAGTAGCAAAATCCTAACATAATCTGGTTGCTAAAACAAGCTTCTAAAAATTATTTACCAGTCACACAATCAGGAAATCGGCAAGTTTAACACAAATCGGTTACGATCACCAATTTACAACAATTGCTACATAACGCTAATTCACATCCAAAACAATCACGAAACCCTAGCTAAGCGAAACCAGCAATTTCCGCAGAAAAACTTACCTCTGAGAGAAGGCGATTCTTAGGAAGCAGTTTCGCAACCTCAGTAGGAAGAACAACATGCCTGTAAACAATAAGGAATTCATCAGTAAAACCTCAAAATGAATCGAGAAAGAGGCGATCGAAGAAATCGAAACGAACCTGTACTCGTAGATATCGTCGAAGTACTTCTCCGAGTATTGGATCTGACCCATGGCGAGCTTCACGCAGGTGATCGGATCGTCGAGAGATTATCAGGAGAGAATGAGAGCAAAAGATGGAAAAGGTGAGATTTGAAAATGCAGAAAAAGGGACTGAAAGAAGTGAAAGTGTGTGGCTTAACAGATTTTATACATTCAATTTATATGGACTGTTCCAGAAACGTTTTTGAATTTCAAATTTCGAGATGTTTTCCCGCTTTCAATTGCTTACCGTTTAAAGGTCATTGGTATAATTTCTTAAGCGGAAATACAATAATGATGATGATCACTCAAAAGTTAAGAAGGTAATTAAGTAATAAATACTCTTGCTCACATGTTGAAATCAATGTGGAAATAACTTTGTAGTCTATAATAAACCAGTAAAATTTACCAGGTGTGCATTTGAGTTGATCAACATTTACATACGCCAACATCATTAAAGAATAAACTTTAAAAGTTATCGTAATAATGTCTACGAATTTATTTGGGTCGTATGCGTTGATCAAGAACATGCACGACTAAGGTTGTGTTCTCTTCAACTGAAAATCACTTCAGTTCAGTCCAATTCAGTTCAATCCACTCCACTTCAGTCCAGTTCAGTTCAAAGTAAATTTCAGTTGAAGAGAACACAGTTTAAGGTTGTGTTCTCTTCAACTGTAAATCACTTCAGTTCAGTTTAGTCCAATTCAATTTAGTTCGGATTAGTTATATTTATACTTTACTCCAGGTCAGTTCAGTTTAAATCTCAGATGAAGAGAACACCGTCTAAGTAACATTTTGGGGAACCTCATTTTATGATTCATCTTGCGGGGAACAGGCCTCTATGAAAGTGGGCTTGGACATGAGAAATTGGGCCGTCATAATAGAAAATAGGCCGTTAATGATGAACCTGACACTCAAGTTTAGATATGTAACACTACTTCCGTGCCTTATTTCTTGGATTATTTCAAGGGATAATGGAGTTTTTGTACTGAAGTGAGGTTAAAGGAAATCATATTTGCCTAAGACCGCTTCTATTCTAGTTATGCGGTATATTAAATGATATTTATATACACTAGCTAAGCATAAAATAGGAAAAATGTCAGTATCGAAGTAATGCTTTGCTTTTACAATTATTACTAATTTTAGCATTGTTTAAAGGTTAAGTGAAACATGTATATAACCAACCACACAGCTACATACATAGTAAATGATGTATATATTATATAGTATGATGTTCATACATGGTTGTTAGAACTTAGATGTGGAGAAATGGTTAGCCAATTAAATGATGGAATTTCTCGTGATAAACCTACCTTGAGTAAAACTTTACATCAATAAAGCCTAGTTTAAATTGTCAATCAGTTTCCTAGTTGTGGCATGTGACAAGTATAATTTGCCCTCTTCGTGCATGCACGAGGTGGTTGGGTATGGTCTAACATCGCCATCCTTATGCTAAGGTTGTACATTGCTCTCATGTTGTGTAATTTTAAACATACAAATATAGTAATTATCATGTCAATTTGTTATGGAACGAAATGTAGCTCACATAGTAAGACGCTTCACCTCCAATCAAATGGGTTAGGAGCTCGAGTCATCTTAAGCGTTTCAAAAAGAAAAATTCATGTTCAGTTTGTCACTAAGACACTTGAGAGTGAGCTTTCTTCATTGTGATTTTGTCTACATTCAATTATACCTCACAATTATATACAGTGACATTTTACTAATTTTCAGATGTTTACTTCGGCACACCGAACATATGTGCAAGTGAGAAACTACACTACACCATGATGAATGATCAAACTATATGTTCTTCGTGTACAGTAAAAATTAGACGTATTTTATATATGCATAATTCATCGCAAATGCACCTATTAATTACAAATTATATACATTTCATATAAAATCTATGTCGGAATTTCACATAATTTTTACATTTGTGATTATTATGTAACCGACTGATCACAAGTGTAGATTTTTTTAGATTGGACAGAAGGGAGGGAACTTGAACCACTTTGGACCACTTGGGGCGCGCCTTTCATCAGGGAGGCCTAACCACATCCAGATGTACTTTTATCTAAAAGGGTTTCTTAACCAACCCACCTCTTGGAAATAGTACTGCAAATAGCGGTACATTTGCAAATTTTAGTAAATATCATCTTTATTCTTGCTTTGCATGGACCTATATAATTCTTGGACTGCGTTATGGTCCCTTCATTTTGCTACTTTCAATCATTATCAAGAGTTAATTAACACTTATTGACGGCCAATTTGATGATCATATTGGTTTAATATAAATATCACATTAAACATAATTAAACGTGCATCTATGTTCATAATGTTCACTCAGCAGAGACATGAATTAAAATATGTTAATTTGCCCAAGAATCCCTTGTCTCATTGTTCCAGGGAAACTTTATGCTACAATTTCTTTTTATTCTTTAGAATGCACCTACTTTGACATTCATGTAATGAGATAAGTGAAATTACGTGAACAATATATTCGGGTCCGAGTCACCTTTTAGTCGTTTCAAAAGAAAAAAAAGTGAAAGTATGTGGAAACCTATCCGGTTCGAGCCAAGGAGCCGAGAGTCCGAACTTGGTCAAGAAAACGGTTCAATACGGACTATGATCTTGCTCATAATGGATGAGCATGGATGTCTCCAGGGGTAAGCCCTTGACAGTAAGGAAGAAGCAAATACGGCCTAGCCATGCTTAATCTTTTAAATTAATTAGAGTCGACCTCTAATCACTTCTAATCTTATCTTCATTAACTTTTCTAAGCAATCAACTATAGAGAAAGTAAAGTGAACCACCATTTGTAACCAAAGGCAAACATTCCCTTTCCAATCCCATGTGTTCTAATATTGGTTTCTAACAATGTACTACTAAATACTACCAACTAAGTAGGCAATCTCACTATGACTTGTGAAATGAATTGGGAAAAGAATAGACCGATTCCAAAAGCAAGTAGACATGAAGATAGGTTGATGAGCAATAAAATGAATAAATGAGTAGAATTGTTTCAAGATAGTATCCAATGTTGATGAACGTGAAGGTGCCAAATCGGTTACCTAATCAAGGAACACTTTCTTCTTGTCTTGGCAGTGGTATAGAGATAAATGGACATGGGATATGCATGAGGTCCATTATATCCACCAGCATCACCAAGTGCTACCCCATGCATGTTGCAAGTGTATCTTTACTCCTTAATTTTAGTCTTTTGTCTATTATCGATAATTCTAAGGTTCAATCATGCATCAATGCATTTGCATGTTTTATAGTAGTTTCTGACCGGATATGGTACGATAAAATGATTAAATTAAAGGTTCGAGCCTTATTGGCATGTAAAAAGTTGTAATTAGGTTACGTGATTTGTCGTCGGAAGGTCATGTGCACCGATTGAGCACACTGCATATGAAAAGCGTAGGAAGGGCCCCAACTGCATGTCCCTCAAAAGTTTCAGAGACGTGACATATCTCACATGCACTTCATACTAAAAGATTCTCTAACGACGGAGAATAGTTAACAAGATCTTTCACATGTGAGCTGATAAATCTAGGCTGAACACGCGATTATAAAAAAGACAAGCCCATAAGGATCATATTTATTCATGGGCTTCTATACCATGTAAGAATGAGATGATTATCCTATAAAATAACCTTCTACGCGTGGAGGGTTATCGCCTATACATCTTATAGCACTACTACATAGTATATGTTTCAAACACGATATGGGATCGTTAAACAAATAGAAAGCAATTAGTGTTGTAACAATCACAAAGTTAAGTTTTTTGACGCTCCAATGAGTTACTACAAAACAAGGAACCTATAAAGTTATTTGGTAAATCTACTTTTAAACCTTAAGTTTGATTAGACTATCACTAATGTTGTGTTTTAGTGGGACAATGACCATTATTCAATTCCTTGTAGATTAAGAATGTACAGGAAAGGTGAACTTATTAAAGAATGCTGCGAACTTCTTTGTTTTCCTGAATTTACAAAACCGCCCACAAACTATGGATAATACCATATAAACACCCTTTCTATTTTACAACTGCGCAACATGACACTAATCCTGTAAGGAAAAGCTACCATAATTAAGTTTCTTACTTCACTATCAAATTGTTAAAGGATCGATCCATGATGAAATGTTTTTCCGATTAATTTATTGATGATCCTGTGCAGCGTACATACATAAGTGCAATTTCATAAACACGAGGAGGTGGGCTTGTAAATCAACCAGCTCGAGGGATGTATGTGCAATATAATTATCTACACTAATTTTTAAGAAGCCATGATTGTTCGTAGTTTGTAATGATATGATGAAAGTAGATTAATTATATATGTCTATAGATCTAAGAATGGGGTTCGAGTTTTTTGAGGTTATTTTTAAAAGTAGACCAAACCATTTTGTCAAGGATCATGCTAACACGACCATAGACATAGGCATATTAACAAAAGTTAGTGGATTTAATTAATCATATCACAAGAGGCTAATGACGGCACTATTAAATTGACCTCCTTCTTAGGAGTACTTTTCCAAGACTTAATTGGTTTTATCTACAAAGTCGTAAATAAATTAATTTAGTTGATTAATTAATTAATCAAGAAGAATTTATTGACCAATGGTAATGATTCGATGAACTATCCACTAGCAATATCATTTCTCCTTTTCATGCACGTTCTATAGCCGTTGAGAAAGTGAATGTAGTTCATGATTTCGAAAAAAATAAATAACTAAAATGACTGATTGAGATAGAATTTAAATAGACTTTTTCAATTGAAATTAATTTTTATAAAATATATATCTTAAGAATATCTATTCGGATACACGTAGAATGTAATTTAGATTATTAATTTTTAGTTGTAGTTGAATTTGGTTTGTCAAAATGAATACAATGAGTTACTTGTCAATAAATACAATCCGATAAAATTGAATCTCATTTAAAAATAGTCAACTAGTGATTTTAATTTAATCGATGGCATGAGGATGAAAACTGTGAAATTTCATCACCAAACATTGGACTTTGACAATTAATTTTAATCCGTGAAAGTGATTAATTTCTAAGAAATTTGTTTTTAATCCGTGAAAGTACCCTCTAAGAAATTTGTTATGTTTAATTTTTACATGCTTATGTAATAAATTCAAAAAAATCACAAATAAAGAAGAGTTAAATTGTGTTAATGAGTACAATGAGTACTTATGATTCATCATAAATATTGCACAGTACTCAGTTTGTATGAATCTCGTGAAGCATTGAAATCTTCATTGCGAAGCCGAAGTATTGTAGTACTGGAGAATCACGTGAATTTGGTGAAGCAGTTAGAATTTCAAGTTTGAATCTTCATTGCAGTCCTTGTCCATCGCTTAATATGAATAGAAGTATCGCTATTTACTATATTTTCGTATATAAGCTTGAACTTGTATAAAATAAGGTTATATGTATCATAAATAACTTTATTTTATTTATAAATTCACAAATTAATAAGTGTGTTTTCTAAGCTATGACATCCAAAAATACTTCGTTTCGGAAAATTCAAGATTAGATATGTAGAACACTAGTACCTCTGCACTGTGGCTTATGACCCCGATGCTACTTTTTCGGGGTGATACCAACCAAGTCTTATTAAGAAACCAAGAATGTGGTAGCAAATGGAACTTTTTATGCATGTGTATAGCTATAGTTAGGGTCTTGAATGGTGGAGTAGTTAGACTTGTGAGCGAATTCATGAAGCCATAATAGTTCCATATGGAAGATCGATCATTCCTTTGCCGGTAATCATGGAAAAGAGGAGGCTCAGAGGAAGAATAGGAAGAAAGCAAGTTGAGTGTGACTTGATCCTTACCAAACCCACATAAAATCCATATTCAATCTAAGTATATAGGATATGTTTATGGACATATTAGGGCACTTTAGTTAAGAAACTTCATTTCGACTGTCTTTCACATCGAATGATTAACTAGGATATAACAATAACAACTGTTACATAGACAAAATCGGAATAGTGCTTCGCAACTGTTTTTCTATCACACATTCAAGAGTTACAATGGAATTGGATCAAATTGGTCATTATGATATAGTACTATAGGAGTGTTTGGTATAGAACTATAATTCCATTGTCTGAATTCGTGATATGCCAAACAAACGGTACATCTCCGAGTTGTTATTTTAACTATAATTTAATTTGTGTGACATGTAAATTTACGAGAGATTCAAGATTGCAGATGCATACTTCAAGATTAATAGATTGTCGTTCTTTCTTCATCCAAATAAAAATAAAAATTGTCTAAACCTAGCTATAACAATTACTATAATTGTTGATATATTTATAAAATTTCAACCTATTTAATCGTGTGCATTTTATAGAACTTCTCCTAACTCACCTCAACTACAACTTAAGGAAACTAATCACATCGTCATCAATTAATGTTTGTATGCATTTATAAAAACACATATAGTTGAAGTTGCTAGTATGTGGTTATGGAGAATTGATTTGATACTCATGTAGATATATACCACAACTTATATCCAGCAATCCACACCTTAACAACTAACTACACCATTTGATCTTGTGATTCTAATAAATACCTAAATTTTGCAATACCCCCCATGGTTAGCATTTACTTTGATTTTTGTCCACTTAATTTTATTTCTCACCAGTCAAGATTATAATCTTAATTTAAAATGAAAAATCGAAAGTATTCATCCCTTATTCCTGTATAAGACCGTCCGTCCAAGTAATCGTGTATCATTAATTTAATTTCCTTCTACCAAATATTAATATACATACCCGTTTATACCCGAACTTACCAATAACTATCTTAATGTAAAATAGACATATAATTTACTTCTACACCAAAATAAACTACTAAGTTCAAATATCAAACAAACATTAAAAAGATTCCACAAATGCCCCATTACCTTTAAAAAAGGGTCCCCCGCGCCACATTAGTGGTAGCTAAAAAAACACAAAACCTACTAGAAAACCGTTGCAATCAAGAATATTATGTGGGGGTACTTACGCAATTTCTGAAAAGAAAAGGACTGTTACTACGCGTCACTCATCTAGGCAGTCAAAAAAGATGTCATTTTTGTTTTGTTTACAGTGTCAATGAAGAAGAAGAAGAAGAAGAAGAAAGAAAAGACGTTAGAGTTACGGCAAAATTCCAGTGCATTACTATATATTTATGGCGTTGATGACGTGTCCTATGCACTCTCACTATATTATCATTTTCCCCAATGAATGCCTTCCTTTCACTCCACCTCTCTCTCTTCTCTCTTTCACAATTTTCTCCGTAACTGATTCTTCTTCTTGGTCATCTCTTTTGTACCTACACAAAGAATTTCAGCTCAATTTTATCTTTTGGGTTGGATAAACTGATAAAGGTATGTTCTTTCTTGTGTTCTATTAGATTGTTTTAGTGAAAGGTGGAGTCTTGAGTTGTTTGTCTGTGCCGTGTTGTGTAGGTTGTGTTGAATCTAGTGCTAGTAGAGTTGGAAAAATTGAATCTTGATTGAAGTTATGATTGGTTTGTATTGGTTTTGGTGGGTTGTAGAGTTTGACTCAGCATTAAGTTTTGGGTGGAATGGGATGAAGGTTTTGATAAGCCCAATTGGGGATTATTGATGAGTATTGTTTTGTTTTTTTGTAAAAATGCAATCTTTGTTGAATCTGTTTCTAGTTTGTATTGGTTTAAGATGGGTTTATTGTGGGTTTTTGAATTGGGATGAAGGATTTGTGTTGAAATGAAAAAAGGTTTTCAACCAATTGCAGATGTGGAGTTTCTTGTTGGATTTTTAATTTGTCTGCAATTTCAATGTTGACAGTTGCTTTTTCATTGCCTTTTCCTTTTGGTGATCTGTCATTGGTCAGGACTAGATGGATCTGCAAGTCATTACCTTTTTCCATTATTTTGTCTTTTGAATGTTTAGCTTTTGTGAGAATCTTCAAATTTCTTGCTGGATTGAGTGTTGATAGATGTCTAGAATCTAGTTCGAGTTGCTTTGACATCTGCGCTTGTTTCCTTTTTGCCATAACAAATGTTAATATTTGAAGATCTTTTGCAGGAATCGGTCAATTTGCTTATTTATACGGATGGTGATGATTTATGGCTACAATTACTTTGAAACTGTCTTCTTTGATTGCTGAGTTCTATTTCAGTTATTTTACTACACAAAGTTGTGTTTTGACAATTGAACATAGCAGGCAACAATCACATTTGGGAACTGTGAGTTTGTGGTTTTAATTTGATAAATAAATGGCTGTTGCCGGTCTGCAAAACGTATCTGCTTTTGGCCCTAATTTCTTTGGGGAGTCTAGGCCGGCTTCATCTGTCTTGCGAATGTGGCGCGAGCTTGAAAATGACCATATGGTGAATCATCATCATAGGTCAAGGCAAGAGAGAAATGGTTCGGGCTCTGAGTGCTCTAGTACTATGACTTCTGTGGGACAAGGGAGTGAGAATGGCGATGATATCTCTGAAGATAGTGATGATATTGAGAACCAAGGTGTCACTGAGATGGAGCATGAAGATAGTAACAGTGTTATATCTGAACAATCGAGTGACCTTGGAGAAAGTGAAAGGGAAAGAGTGAGACAGATCTTCCGAGAATGGATGAACAGTGGTGGTAATGCTCACTCATCTAACAGGTTTGGCCCGGGGCCTGAATGGCTTGGTGAGAAGGAATGTGGAAGGGTGAGAATCATCAGAGAGTGGGTGCAGATGAGTACAGAGCAGAGGAACAATTGTGGATCACACGTAGATGGTGTTGCTGAAGTGGATTCTCAAATTGAGCAGGTTCGTGATGGTCTGGTGATTAATCATCCTGAGATTGGGAGGAGGAGACCCATCCGGAGATTATGTGGTAGACAAACTCTTCTGGATCTTCTTACAAGGGCTCAGGCTGAGAGGAAAAAAGATCTCGAGGATTTGTCACAGCGGAAGGCAGTCTCGGACTTTGCTCATCGAAATCGCATTCAGGTGAAACTTTTATCCTGAAATACAGTATGTCAGGTTTACATTCTCTTGGTACTAATTACATCTGCTTTCCTGTATCAAGAGCTGATCACGTGGTTTACTCACAATAAAATCTGTTGATCACATCATATTTGAGGTGTGATTTTGAGTCGTACGAAGGCGCAGAATTTAATTTTCATAATGTCCTGGCCTTCTCTGCAGGCACTCCTCAGAGGTAGATTTCTAAGAAATCAAAGTTCTATATCAGACAAGAGGGCACCTTTGAAAGCTGTAACTGAAATTGGCTTGTTGAAGCAAAGAACAGTTTCTGACCTCAGGTAATCTTCCCAGATACTAACATAGGCACTCTTCGAGTACTTATTTTCAAAATGTTAACACTTCTTGGCTATTGTGCGTGCCTGCATACATGTGTCAGTTTATATATTTAAGAGGATAAAACTCACATGTAATACATTTGGAACTCACCAGATGAATTTGGATTTTGATCTTCTGTTACTTTCCATTTACTCTTTAGACCTGACCAGGCCACAGGGATGCGGTTTCAATCTATTAGTGCTGCCTATTTGTCCCACTATAAGTGTACTTGTGGTACTAAAAAAAGAAGAAAAGATGCAAAAAGTATTGAACTATTGATGTACTTGTTAACGGTTAATCATAGAATGGAGAATTATTACTTTACTTCTAATGTTTTATCATGGAATAGACTTAGGCAATAAACAATTGTAGTTTTTGTTTTCCCTTTCAAAATTATCATCAATAAACTCATACGTACCAGTGCTGAGGATTTGAAGTATCAACATTTCTATAAGCTTTCAAAATTTTAAATTTCATGCACTTCGAATTCAGCTCTCATTGAGCTAAAAAATATGACATTGCTGGTCTGTACTGTAGAGAAATCATGTTATAATATCATTTGTTAATGTTATGCAGGGAAGGTTTTCTTTCTAGATTGGACAGTTTTGCTTCCACTTCCATGAACAATTCTGAGGAGGATTCTCCTACTGCTCGTCAAAATAATGTTGAACCAGAGCCTGCGTGTAAAGAATTGGAGGTGGCAGTGGTTCATACTACACCAGGCCTCGAAATTTCTGTTGATGGAAGAAGGATTCCGCAAAAATTTACAGCACAAGTTTCGGAAACTGAGTTTGAGCCAGTTTCAGAAAATGAAGCAGGTGTACAAGAAGTAGCAATTGACTTTAGAAGCAATCATGATATGGAGGAGCCAGTTTTGAATACTGATGCCGCAGAGCATGGAAGACTAGCTGATTTTGTTACTCCTTGTAATAGACCGGATGAACATATACATGGTGCCACCACTGGCAATGAATCAGTGACAGAAACTGAGAATATAGTATACAGTGGTGCTGTGGCTGAGGCTATCTCGGAACATAATGAATTGAGAAGTGATGTTGATGAAGGAGCTACACCTATTACTGTGTTTGAAGGAAATGCCAATGAAGAATCTGATTTGCAAAATCATTCAGATGCAACAGGAGAGGTGCAAGACTCTGTAATGGAGATTGGAAACAGCATTTTACAACAGCCAGCTGGGGATCCATTCCCTGAGGCAATGGAGGATGATAGCCTATCAGAAATGAACAGAAGCTGGCATGAAACTATCACTGATCAATTATTTGATGAAACTTCCGGCAATGATGTGGAGCAGGATAATGTGCTGGAAGCACGTGAACAGTGGCCAGCCCATGATTTGCAAGAGGCTATTGATAGTTGGCTAGATAGGCCTACTGGAGTGGTTGGTTCATCAGTTGGAAGAATTGATACTTTGTACTTCCCTAGTGATGATAATGTCCAGAGCATTGAACTTAGGGAGCTCGTCAGCCGGTATGCAATCTCAACTAACTTGTTGCATTTTATCATGGAGTAAAGGTTTCAATATTTGTCGAAATTACTTTCTCTACATAACCAAGAAAGTACAATAGACCCCACATGATATCTACTTAGACCCATTCAATTACTTGTCAGAGGTCACATAACCTGTATGCTCAAGGCTCAACATAGGACCTGTGGGTGACAGGAGGTGGCCGTATGCTTTTATACAGTCTACTCTCCCCATAGCTCAAATATACCTCGCTAACAAAGAATTAATTCAGGACTACGATTATATGTTTCTGGTAAATTCTTCAACTGATGTCTTTTCCTTGCTGTAGGAGACGAGTCTCTAGTCTTCTTGGAAGTGGTTTCCGTGAGAGCCTAAACCAGGTGCTACAATCTCATGTAGAAAGGCTTGGTAATGCTTCAGGTGATTGGGAATCTGACAACATGTCGTCACCTGCTTCGGTTGACCATGAGCCAGAGCAGCTTAATGCCAATCAAAATTTGCCTCTGTATGCAAGTGCTGAAAGAAATCAGTTTGCTTCCACCCCAACATTGGCTGCTGCTCCTGAGCCACTTTGGAATGAGGATTTTCACGGTGCCAACTGGGCGCACAGCAACTTCAATCAGCAATTTGGAACTGTAAGCTGATACTATTGCTCTATTTTAAATTAAGGAGTGTGTGCGTGTTGTTTCAAATTGGAGTTTCAGCTTGTTGTACAAGAAGTATGTGTTGTTTTCTAGCCCATGCACGTGGGTTACATAAATGGCTTGTTATGACTGTAAGCATGTAGAGTTCAATACGATTTCTTCATAAACTAGATAATGGTCCGTGCACAAGTTTTTGTTCTTGAAAACTTTTCAAGAATCAGGGATTTGCAAAGCTCTAGTATGCAAAATTCGGCATTTGGCCAAGCCAAATTTTTATATTTTGATGTTGAACCTTTTCATGTTAAGGTTGTCAGGCTTCTACTACTTCATCTGCGGGTTCACTTTATAAAGAATTTGTCCTTAGTTTCAATTGATCAACCCCTCTGTTTGCTTATGTGCACCAGGAATGGGAGGTAATCAATGACTTGAGAATCGACATGGCAAGGCTCCAGCAGAGGATGAACCAAATGCAAAATATGCTTGAAGCATGCATGGAGATGCAAATAGAGTTGCAGCGTACAGTGCGTCAGGAGGTTTCTGCAGCTTTAAACCGTTCAATTAATTCGAAAGGTTAGCTTTACAACGGATCTTATGGTAACTTTATTCTACCGCTTGTGAAACTTGTTTAATTTGGCTCTCTCGATATTAGCTTGTTACTTGTTCGTGTTAAGTGTCCAATTGCACAAAATTTGTTGCGTCGCCTTTAACTCATTTTCTTTTATTAACTCCCGTACCATCAGATGGAACTGTTTGCAAAGACACACCAGTCCATGACGAACCTCAATTGGATCAGGTCAGGAGAGGAATCTGCTGTTTATGTTCGAGCAGCAACATTGATTCCTTGCTCTACAGGTAAATGAGTTCCCAAGTCTAACATGCAGACAGAGAGATTAGTTTAAAAAACGAATGTGCAAATCTGTTACCTTTAGCTTGAGCAAAGTTCACCCACTTTTCATTCATGCAGGTGTGGTCACATGTGCACCTGTTCAAAGTGTGCTGAGAATCTGGTCGAGTGTGACGGAAAGTGTCCATTGTGTGAGGCACCAGTTGTAGAGGTGGTTCGGGCTTATTTCATCCAGTAATAATAAAAATGAAAACAGGTAGCATATAGGTGAAAGAGGAAAATGTTCAAACTGTTCAAGTTGAAGTTGAAATAAGGAGATTGATTGATTTTGTTCAAAGACCATGTTTCTTCGCCGTGTTATACCAGGTAAACTTCAAATAACTCCTTCGTGTATCATTTCCGTTTCTACTGAATCATCTCTCTGTTAGTTAACACGTTTCCTGCAGATGGCAGATGTTTTTCTCTGGAGCACGAGCACAAATGTTGGAATTAAGATTATTCACAGTCGAAAGAAGGTAGGTTCTTTCGCAGCGGCAAGTTAAAGTAAATGACTGATTTATTGCTAGCTTGGGAAGTCATTGAGTATTAGTGATATGGCTCTCTACTGTGAATGAGAAGGATTGATGGATTTGCAGCTGCTGTTTGTGGCATTGCTGTGTGACTGATTTAATATTATACTCACATACACAACTATTGTAAAGTTGGACTGGTGATATGTTTATTCAATGGAAACAAACACATTTAACTACAAGAATTTCTTGTGGCATTAATACTCTCTCAAATTTGGTCAAATGTCACTCTGCATTTATTGTTTGTTTGTTGAATTTCTTGGTCCATATGATTCTTATCTAACTCGTGCTGTTGAAACTTGGGGACTTTGAATGATTGGTTAAATCTAGAAGTACGTACATTAGGAGCAGTTGTGATGGAATACAAAATCATCTAACTTGATTAGTGTGTCGTGTACATAGTTCATTAATCCTCGAGGGATCTCATCTAATCTCATTGTATAAGTTTGCTTTGTTAATTAAACAAATGAAAAGTCTAATTTCATATTTGTTGTGTTGCACAAGTTGTCATATAAACTCACACAAAGGGTGGCCAACTTATCATGTCCTAATCATATCTATCAACTGAGTTGATACAAAACTCCATCACCACACGCCACTTATTTTCTCAATGATAAGAGCAGACCTAAGAAGCATTAGAGAGCGACAATTAAAGTTTAAATAAGCATAATACGCATCTACTTCTAGACATATGATATTTTTCGAGAAAATTCTACATCTAGATAAATTATATATTCACAACTCATTGTGCTACTCAAATTAAGTGGTGTATAAGTGAACACAAATACAACTATACAACCAACACTCCCATTAAATGAAACCAATCACTAGACTAAATAATATTGATCTAGTCTAGTTATCAAACTGACAAATTTGCACTGAATTTTCATGTAAGAATTTTCTCAATCAAAAACTCGTGGTCTATCCACATCCTTGAATAGCTGATTCGACCGGCAGACCGGACACGTCACATGCAAACTGAGCCACGTGTCAAGACACGTAGGATGAAACAAGTGATCACAGTAAGGTATCATCTTCAAACACTCGCTCACCTCAAACTCTTGCAAGCAAATCGGACACTCGTCGGCAACAATCATTCCGTGTTTTGTCGTTCCACGGTAAGCCACAAGTGGCAACGACTTGATCTCCGACGCATCCAAGCCTCCATTTCGAGGCATGGAGTGCGGTGGAAGAGGAGGAGAAGGAAAAAAGTATGTGGTGAAGCGTTGACAGATGTAGAAGGAGAAGAAGGCCATGAAGAAGAGAGCAGTGAGGAGTGCGATGATGGTGATGGCCGTGGAAGAGTCGTAAGGGGCCGTGGTCGTGGTGTTGGGGGGTGATGGTTGTGTGGAAATTGTTGGAGGTGAAATGGTTTGGAGTAGCTTTCGGGGTGTCAGTGGTTGTGTTGTGGTGATCATCTTGATTTTCCGGTGAGTTTCTAGTGGCGGAGGTTGGATTTTGGTGAGGATTTGAGTGGTGGTTAGTAAGTGGTGATCAGTAATGGTAGGAAACTTAATTGTATTATTTGTATATATTATGATTGAGGTGGCTTTCGTGCTAGTCAATAATACTAGCTAGTCAATGGATATCGATCACAGTTTCTTTGCTTGGGAATTTATTAAGGGGTTCATAACCTGGATACGTTACTGCAATCACCAATTAAGTCATACATAGAACTTTAATTACAATCTATCATATATAAATTACATAAATTTGAATTTATAGATGAAATAGAATTTTTTAGAGACGTTGACACGAGCTCTGGGGGAAGTGGTAGACGTGTTAATATAAGTGGAGCATGAGTGAGGAAGCCCTTAGACTGAGTTAATATCAGTGGAAGAAACATAGATCATAAATTCATAATCCGACTACAGATCTATAAGACTATCCTGGTCTTGTAACTTGTAAGGTGGTACCTAGTTAAAAGCAGCCTGTATGAACATGAACCATCACACTTCACTACACAGACACAAATCAATTAACGAGAACCCTGCAAGATATACTAACTAAACAAAAATAAAATTAAATTAAACATCACAAACAATCACAATTCATCTAAATCTAAACCTTGCTACTTAACATTCTTCTGCCCGTAGTTCACATAATTCGTAACCGCTTTCGTCCCTTCCGCAAGCGCGTGCTTCCCCAACTCCCCCGGCAACACCAGCTTCACCGCCCCCTGCACCTCGCGAGATGACAACGTATGCTTCCCCGTATACTTCAACAGCTTCGCCGCTTCACCCGCAAGCCTCTCGAACATATCACTCATGTAATTGTTGATAACTGTCATCGCCTTGCTCGAGATCCCCAATTCCGGGTGCACCTGCTTCATCACCTTGTACACATATGTCTTGTACCCCTCACCACCTTCTCCCGCCACCAAATTTCTCCTCCTCCGCCTCTTCACCCCTCCCGCACCTGATTTTCCCGCCTTTTTCTCTGTTTTATCTGCCTTTCCCTCCGATTTTACCGCCCTTTGCTCTGTTTTTCGGGGGGTTCCGACAGAGGGTTTTGGAGGGGGTTCGGGTATGGTTTGAGGCTCGGAAGCCGGCTGCGTCTCGTCGTCATTTTCCTCGGGTGTGAGTGTTTCGTCTAGCGGCGTGGTGAGGACTTGGATGTTCTTGTTGGCTTTGGTGGAGCTGGAGATGACATTTTCTTTGCCTTCTGGAGTGACTACCACTTCAACGGTTTCTTCCACCACTTTCTTTGCGGTGACCACCGTTTTGACCGGCTTTCTTTTGGGTGCCATTTTATGGAAATACTCTCTGTTTTTGCTGCTCTGTTTTTCCCTCTCTTTTTGGGTTTTGAAATTAGTTACTTTGCTTTGTGGATAGAATTCGGAATGGAATCACCTGTTCTAGTTAAATGGAAGCTGTTGAAGGTTGTGGAGGTGGACACGTGGATGACAGGTGGAGAGTAGAGAAGAGCCTTGCTGTTTACTGTTGCTACGTGGGTAAATTTAGAGAAGGTTAAATTGTTGGGCTAATTACGATCCGAATTGGCACAAGATTTGGCCCATTTGTTGCACAAAAGCCCATATTTATCATTGGGCTATTAGCATACAACTATGGGAACTATGAACTACTCGGGATAGGAACAAGTCTTGTGGAGATGTGATTCTTCGTAACATTGACGTGGTAACGAATAGAATTGTTCACATTCAGAGCTTGAATCAAATTCTTAGTCCTGGAACTTGAGAGTACACATAGACTGATAGACGCGACGTAAATTCGATAAGATTTAAAATCGATTCGACCCAATCCGATAACACTCCATGTGCAACAAATTTCCTTAACATGGAATTTATTGTGTTGACTGGGTCTTGTTTTGTTCATAGCAATTAAGGTGTCTTTCACATCAATTTTCCCGATTTGTCTTGCGATTGTTCTTCATATTGGAACCACTTGTGCCGTGAGGCAGTGACCACCACTCCACCAAGTAGCACCGCAATAAGAAGTCTGTCAACTTCTTAAACCATTTTATCTCCTTGTAATTTTCGTCGATCAAATTCGATAACCATAGGAAATACTTTATAGTACATCGAATAGAGAGAGAGCAATGCGTATATATTTGGTTCCATCCTATGCAGTTGTGTTGCACAAATATAAATTCCTACCTATAAATCGGTTGAAAACATGCCGGGTGCATCTCCTACTCACAATGAGTACGTAATCCACATTAAATGATACACGAATCTTGCACTTTTTGTGAGAGGAGGTACAACGAGACACCTACCATCAAATAAACCCCTAATATCGTGCGTTAGTATTTTAATACTAATAAATTGAGCATGGGCGGCATCTGGATTCATTAGCCAGTTATTATATTTTTCAATTGAATTTCGTTGGATTAAGTTTCTCGATTTCTTGTGACAATCGATAGCTTGTCTGATTGTTGATATAAACAAAGTAGTGTAAATTAGAAGTAGTATATGTATGTTAGTCAATGCGGGTATGCGACCGTGTTCTTTGTTTCATTGCTCATTGCCCTAAAATATTCAAGAAACCGATTGATTTATTAAAATCCATTATATGCATCTCCAATTTAGTTGGACAAATAAGTATTACGTATGTTTATAAATTCGACATCGTAGAAATTAGGGAAATGAGACATTTAATCTGTAATGGGGTAGTATATTTTATGGCCATTTAACAAAATAAAAATAAAATTTGATGCTAAATTCTAGTTGGTTAAAGAGTTGTAGTCTAAATGTAAATGGGGTTCTTGATTTCTTGACTAACTTGGAATAAACTATGGTGGCCGGAAAGTTGTGGCCTATACATTACTTTCGTAGTACTGAAAAGTACCTTCATGATAGGGCAGTTGTTGTCAATTCACAATAACTGATTAGGTTCGATCAATTTTAATGATAGTTGAAAATTGGGGAATTTTATCGTATATTCATGAATGAAGATAAAGTGTTTTAAGAGGAATATATGTTTGATTTGTAGAGGATCCGTTCAATTTGAGAACAATCTGACTATAGGTAACTATTCCAACACTGAGTTACACAACAAAAGTTTATTAACACCACCTAATGTGTATAAAGTTTCTTTTTGCTATCTTGTCTACAATATTATCTGGCCTAACTGTACTCGATATATAGTAGTAGAAAAAACCGAATAAAAAATGCACAATGTTAAATCTTACATGTATTGTTGGACGGAGATCACAATTCACAAAATCCAAATACTTTCTTGACTGAAAAAATTAAGAAATGTATGTATGTAAGTGCCAATAAGCAGAGTTCTTGTATTTATTTCTGTGGGTTAGAAAAGGACTGAAAATTGTGCATGTATAAAACTTAGCTCCAATACACATCATTTATTCTCAACCAACATTCTCTGTAGTTGGACTTGGAAATGGACAAGTTCAAGATTATCTTCTGTGTTCTTGTTTCTATTCTGGTCCTGGTTCCAAGTATCTGTAATGGATCAACAATGATGAAAGACTCAGATTCATCATCTTGGACACAAGCATGGGGTTATGTTGAAGTCAGGACTAGTAAGTTCTTCATTTCACTAATATCTATCCTCTGTTTTCCTCTGTTTCGTTCGTTGAATGTGTGTATTTTATGGCTTCTGGTTCTCTTACTAGTTTGATTTTGCTTTGTCTGTTTGTTTGAGCAGAAGCACATATGTTTTGGTGGTATTACAAAAGTCCAAACATGAGTATGACTAACGATTCAGGCACGCCATGGCCTACTGTTCTTTGGCTACAGGGTGGACCGGTAAGTGGTACTTAGTCTGTTTCTATGGTTCTACAAAAGTTTCAGTTTCTCTTTTGATATTTTCGGTGAACTTAATAGTAAGGATATGAGTTTAATGTAGGCTGGGGCGTGTCATAAACTCATAATATAACATGTCTCACGCATATATACGTGTAGCATACTGAATCCTAACAAGTTTATAGTCGGTCCAGACCCTAACACGTTGTGATTGGATAGTGAAATCGACCTCAGCTTATGTACATTAGTAGGAGATACCTTCTTTAATGGTTGCAGATCCTGGCTCTAGGACCCTTGTCGCATAAGGCCTCGATTTTCATGTTAAAAGTTGGAACTTCATTTCTCTATGCCTTGTTTACTGACATATAGCTATGAGGATAATGTATCATACTTCAATAAACGCTTCGAAATGCTTATCATTTTTAGGGTGCATCTGGAGTTGGGCTCGGAAATTTTGAAGAAATTGGACCACTCAACAACTTTTTGGAACCTAGAAACTCAACTTGGTTGCAAAAGGCTGATCTTCTGTTTGTGGTGAGTTTGGCTTCTAAATACACAATGCTTTCATTTCAAATATGCCTTTGAATTTCCTCAAGTTTAAGTATGTTCTTATTGTGCAGGATAATCCAGTTGGAACTGGATATAGTTATGTTGAGGATGCAGAACTACTTGTGAAAACAGATGATGAGGCAGCCGTTGATCTTACTACACTGTTGGTGCAAGTTTTCGGCTTTTTAACTGATGTCCAGAAGAATAATCTATATATAGTGGCAGAGTCCTACGGAGGAAAATATGCTGTTACTACTGGGTTAAAAGCTTTGGAAGCAATCAAGGCTGGAGAGCTCAAGATCAACCTTGCAGGTATTAACAATATTATCCGTTTGTCAATCTTAGCCTGACGGTAAACGACTAAACTAGTTCTGCTGTACATGTAGGAATTGCATTAGGGGACAGTTGGATTTCACCCGAAGATTTTGTGGTAAGTTTTTCTTGTAAAATACTTGAGCAATTTTTTTTTTCCTAGTTGATTTTACATTTCTTTCCTGATTAATAAAGTTCACATCTGTTATGCAGTTCTCTTGGGGTCCTTTGTTGAAAGAAGTCTCTAGGCTTGACCAAAATGGCTTGCTCAAATCAAACAGGTCTAATATTCTGTCTGCTTCTGATTTCACATGCTAGTACAGTTTTATAAGACCTCTGTTGTCTAATAAATTGATTTTTCGGATAACAGTTTAGCTGAGAAAATTAGAGCAGATATTAAGGCCGGAAACTTCCAACAGGCGACTGATGATTGGGGTGAACTTGAGAATGTTGTTATTTCCAGCAGCAATGCAGTGGTAGGATCCTACAGATGACCTTATCTGTAACAAGTTCGTACACATTGTGATTCTTTGTCGTTTTTCTTGGAATGTTTAATCAGAATGCATCTTTGGCAGGATTTCTACAACTTCATGTTGGATTCAGGAATGGATCCTGTTTCCTTCACAGCTTCTGAGCTGTCTCAACAGATTGCATTCAACCGCTACTCGAGATATTTGGATTCGCTGAAGAAACCTGGTCCTGTTGGGGATGGTGATATGGATACCCTAATGAATGGTGTAGTCAAGAAGCAACTAATTATCATACCAGACAATGTTACGTAAGTTCAATGTTTGGTTCGAATAAATGATTTTCCGCTTAAATTTTAGCTAGACGGTTGTTTCATAGTCGATTTTCAATTGTGTTTACAGATGGGGAGGTCAAGCAGGTCTTGTTTTTGAATCTCTAGAAGGAGATTTCATGAAACCAAGAATCGATGAGGTAAAGAAAAGTTGCTAATACTATAACAATTAATGAGGAAGTTTTCAGCAATCAGCACTGCCGCTAAAAGTCTTGAAGGCAAAACATATTTGCGACATTTTATGTTTTTTTTCTTCTTCAGGTTGATCAACTCTTGGCACAAGGAGTAAACGTGACAATATACAATGGCCAAGTAAGAAACATTGGATAATAAATTTCGATTACAAAAAATAATACTGCACTTCAAATTTTAAAACCTAATAACATGTAAAATTGGTGGTTTGTAGCTTGACGTGATATGTTCAACTCCAGGAGCTGAAGCATGGGTTGAAAAATTGAAGTAAGATTAACACTACAGCCTCATAAATATATCAAATTTTTATATCTGTTCACAAAAATTAGTAGTTTTTTTCCTTACATTTGTCGGTTCTAAGGTATGTAACTTGATGATACGATAATTAACTTCATTGTTGTTGTCATTCTAATGCGTCAAATTATCAGGTGGGATGGACTCAAATCTTTCTTAGAGAAGGATAGAACACCACTCTATTGTGGAGAAGATCCAATGACAAAGGCTTTTGTTAAGTCTTACAAGAACTTCCATTTCTACTGGATTCTTGGAGCTGGTCACTTCGTAAGTTATCTCCAACATTCATCTCCATTGATTCTTAACTAGAGTATTTATTTACGAGAATTGATATATGCAGAACGATTCTTTTCCAGAGCAAAAGCATCTCCGTTTCTTGTTTTTGTGACGCTTTTGCACTGATCCATTGTTGATAAAAATTATGTCTGTTAGTAACTTGTTTTGGTTGGTTGATTTTCAGGTACCTGTTGATCAGCCATGTATAGCATTGAACATGATTAGCAGCATAACTCAGTCACCTGCTGCATAACGACACATCTCTTCAACGTCATGAATCACATACATCGAATAAGCAAGTGCTTACAAGTAATTTAGCCGGCAAGATTACAGTTTGGATGATATTAACAAGCAGAATCAATGAAGAGGATACGGAATAAAATTGTCCATTTGAAAACAAATGTAGACTTAATTATACTTATCGTGACAATCTGTACACATAGTTTTGCTGTTTTTGCCCATGCAGAAATTTCAATCACAGTAACCTCAAAATGATATAAGCTAATATAAAAAATTGTTACCTGAATGGCAAAAGTGTGTTCATTGATTCCTATTTTTGTAACACTTTAATTATATTATCACTCTATCATTAACAAAATATTCCCCGTCTTCAAGGCGATATTTCCTAACAATGCCACAATTTGTATAGGGGCAACTATTTTTGTACTTTTAACCCTTGTTCATGTTCATGTGTAGCTAGCTAGTTGAGTGTGAACTTGACATATTCATTAAGAGAGAAAACTTTACTTTCGAATGCCGATGTGACGGATTCATGAGCTGTTTAACTACCTCAAAAAAGAGCGGTGATTAAGTGATGAAAAAGACCCTGCCTGTTTGTTAAGAAGTTATAAGTTTAACATCTCTTAAACTAAGCTTTTAGGATTCGGATTTCTATCATATCATTGGACTGCCTTAATTTCCAAATATTGCATGATGCATGTATTACTGGATTAATGATATGTAGGGGCCTGATCAAGAGAGTACACACATGAAAAGGATAGGAGGACTATATAGTAAGATTTGTGACCCTTGTGGGTTCGGTGTATTTTGGTATACGCTAATGATTTATAGATTAAATATTTATTGTTTTGATCATGTTCGGTTCGGTCACACAAATTTCAGAATCAATCTCTCACGCGATCCTATATGACATGGGTAATAATGTTGTTTGGAGAATACCTTTAATGTTTGGGCATTAAACATTTCATATCATGACATTAAATGTGAGCATCACTAGGAGTATATTCTAACAAAACATATAGTGAAGTATTATTTAATTTGGACTTGGGAGAAATTCCTTTTCCTTGGTAAGTTTATAGTCTGCAATGGTTGGTACTGTGCATATGGTTTTGAGGCGAAAATGTCAATCATGGAGCATGACAAGTGCTTGAATTAAACAAGAAATTGTTTCTCTAAATATTGAAGCTCATTCAGTAACCCCATCTACAATTATTACTAAGATTTTGATATTTTACCTAACACTAAATTTTGCCGTATTTAGAGCTTATGTGAGGATGTGCTTTTCTGGGATAGATAAAAAAGATTAAGTGATTATGTATAGGGTGTCACACGATCGGCTCGATTCATTATGGCTCGAGCCCGGCTCATTCAACAAGGAGTTCGAGCCGAACTTGGTGCTCGTTTTATTATCGAGCCAAATAGGCTTTCATTGATACTCGACTAGGCTTGGTTTAATATATTTTCCAGTAACAAGCTTGGGCGCTTGAGTCCGACTAAAGCTTGGGCTCGAAAACTTAGCTCATTTTGTTGACGAGCTGAGGTTCGATTACGGCTCGAGTCGTACTCAAAGAATGAAAAGTTCAATTTGACCCATTAAACAACACCAATCTCTATAAAGCTCAGTTTCAACACACACAGTATTACTTCTCATCCAACATTCTCTGTAATTTGAAAAATGGACAAGTCCAAGATTACATTTTCTCTGTTTGTTTATCTTCTGGTGGTGGTTCCTAGTATCTGTAATGCAGCAATAGTGATTAACCATTCATATTCAGAAGATTTGACACAAGCATGGGGTTATGTTGAAGTCAGGCCTAGTAAGTGCTTCATTTTACTAATACCTATCCTCTGTTTTTTGTCATCGAACTGTACACTTATGGATTCTGATTCTTTTTACTTGTTTGATTTCCCTTTTCTGATCTTTGTTTCTGAGCAGAAGCACATATGTTTTGGTGGTATTTTAAAAGTCCAAACAGGACTAAAGATTCAGGCAAGCCATGGCCTACAGTTCTTTGGCTACAGGGCGGACCGGTCAGTACTATAATACTTCAATTCTGTTTCCGATTTTCAGTTTTTGTTCTGATATGTCCGTGAGGTTACTAGTGTTAGAATTTAGAAACTAGTACTCTCTAGTACTGATTGATAATGTTTTGGGATAAATCATAAATGTATGCCTGATACGTCGTATTACAAAACGGCCCCACATGTGTAGGCTTGTTCAAGTCCTAACTCCTAACACATCTCTGATGGACCAGTAACATTTGGTGCAATGCAAATGAAATGTAATCAGCTTTTGAACACTTGTTCACGAGGCCTGTTCACGAAGACAATTTGCCAATTTACATATTGAATCTTGAATGATGCTATGATAACCATGTGGGATGGTGTATCATATTACAACTAATTATCACTGTATAACCTTGTAGGGTTCTTCTGGGACCGGATATGGAAATTTCAAGGAGATTGGGCCATTGGACATAAATTTGAAACCAAGACACTCAACTTGGTTGCAAAAGGCTGATCTTATGTTTGTGGTTAGCTTAGTTTCTAACATGCTATCACGTACTCCGGATTCCACATACTTACATTGGAACGTTTTCGGTTTTTATTTCTCTGCTTGTAGGATAATCCAGTTGGAACTGGATATAGTTATGTTGAGGATCCAGAGTTAACGGTGAAAACTGATGATGAGGCCGCAATTGATCTTACCAAATTGTTGGTAATAGTTTTCAGTTACTACCAAGAACTTCAAAGTAACAATCTCTATCTAGTCGCAGAGTCTTACGGAGGAAAATATGCCGTGACTACTGGATTGAAAGCTTTGGAAGCAATCAAGGCTGGAAAACTCAAGATCAACCTTGGAGGTGGTTAACAGTAATATCAGTTTGTTAATCTTTCCTTGACGATAACCGACTAAACTGTTTCCGTTGTATCTGTAGGAATTGCATTAGGGGACAGTTGGATTTCACCAGAAGATTTTGTAGTATGCTTGTTTTTATACATTACTTAACCAGCATCAATCATTAACTTCTGGTAGTTATTGTACATTCTTTCATGATTAAGTTCATATCTGTTATGCGACGCAGCTCTCATGGGGTCCTTTATTGAAAAAAGTATCTAGGATTGACCAAAATGGCTTGCTCAAAACAAACAGGTCTAGTTTTTTCTCTGTGTCCGACTTCAAATGCTAACTTTTTCCTTTTTGGTATAATGGGTCGATTTTCTGAAAACAGTTTAGCAGAGACAATTAGAGAAGATATTAAGAACGGAAACTTTTTCAAGGCAGCTGCTGAATGGGGTGCACTTGAAGAACTTGTCATGTCCAGCAGCAATGAAGTGGTAGGATCCTATAGATGACCTTATTTGTAACATGTTATTACACGCGATTCTGTCATTTCTTGCAATGTTTTAATCAGAACGTATCTTTGGCAGGATTTCTACAACTTCATGCTTGACATGAGAATGGATCCTGTTGCCTTCACAGCTTCCAAGCCATCGCGACAGAATGCATTTAATCGCTACTCCAGATACTTGGATTCGTTACAGAAATCCAACCAATTCGGTGATCTTGATACCCTCATGAACGGTGTAATCAAGAAGCAGCTGCGTATACCTGACAATGTTACGTAGGTTTAGTTCTCTTTTAGTAAGTGCCTTTCACTTACTATACACTTCTACTAGTTAGTAATTGACGCTTCCACTGTATAAATACTGTGCACAGATGGGGTGGACAATCACAACTCGTTTTTCAATCACTAAAGGGGGATCTCATGAGAGCAAGAATCAATGAGGTACTAACACATATTCTGTGACAGTTATAATCTACAACTAATTAGCGTTGCAAGGTGAAAGCAAATTGCGACACTTGTTAATTATTTCTGATGTAGGTTGATCAATTGTTAGCACAGGGAGTTAATGTGACAGTATACAATGGTCAGGTAAGAAATTTGTTTCCTATTCTTAGCTATTGCACCAAAATTGAAGAAAACTATGTGTTACCAAATTCTAAGTTATAAACTGCTGTATTTTCGAATTGATTGTTCTTTAGCTTGACGTAATTTGTTCAACCCAAGGAGCTGAAGCATGGGTTCAAAAGCTCAAGTAAGATCAAATTACTTGAAGTTGCCTCTTTTGTTAGTTTATGCTAAAGATCAATTGTTACCTCATTAATGGTAAATTTACATCTATCTTCAGATGGGATGGACTCAAAATGTTCCTGAACATGGAGAGAAAACCGCTCTATTGTGGGGACGATGAAATGACAAAGGGTTTTGTTAAGTCATACAAGAACTTGAATTTCTACTGGATTCTTGGTGCTGGTCACTTTGTAAGCTAGCTAGCATTTCTCTCATGCTTCTTAGTTCATCTTCAGCCTATCGATTTGTTCTTCTTCCGCGTGCGTATATATTTTGTTAAGTTGAGTTAATCCGGGTGATGTTTGTTCAGGTACCTTATGATCAGCCATGTATAGCATTGGACATGATCGGTAACATAACGCAGTCACCTGCTACTGCTTCATAACAAGTTAACAACAATTAGCCTGCCGGATTATATTGCAAAGATTGGTAAAAATGAAGAAAAGTGTCGCCATAGGTGTCAAAATGTACAGCTGAAAATCAAACCTCTTTGTTGCTTGTTAGATAAATAAATAAAATGTTTATAATTTGCCATTAATCTATTCTCATTGTTTCTCATTTCTTTTTTACCGAAATTCCAATCAGGGTAACTTATATGGCCAGTTGACCATCATTAAGCACTCGCTGCTTAAATAATTAAGCAATTTTGTTCATTTCATACTGATTTATATTATGTGTACATGTAAAATTTGTCACACAAATTAATGTTATGTGTAAATGTAAAAAATTGTCACACAAATTGATCCTAATTGATAATTTGGGAGTTCTTGTTCAAATGGTATTAAAGTGTTTAGTTACGAATTTAAATGGATAAAATTTAATTTCAATTTTAAATTTTAATATTATTTTTAACTAAAAAACACAATTAAAATATTTAAATTTCCTCAATTCAAATGCAGGCTACCAATGGGTCATGGCCATGACTATTAGACAAAACTACGGGACCTCGTAAGAGAATTGGCCCCAGCTAACAAGACCTTATAAGAGAATAAGCCAATATAATTATATTTTCTCCCGCTAAAATTTGTTAAACTTAATTGAATTGAATTAAACTTAAATTGAATTTAATTTAATTAAACTGAATTAAATAAGATATAGATTATAACTAAGCCGAACCGAACTAAACTGGACTGAATTGAACTAAGTATATTTAAACTGAACTAAATTAAAATTATTTTAAGTTAAATAAAGCACAATTTAAATAAATTAACAACTTAAGAACGGACTGAAATGAAAATTAAAGTAGTCAAACATCAACATTGAATGCACGTCTTTTTCATAACAGAATTAAAGTGATAATATATTTCATCACCAATTATATATGCATGGCAAGCAATATATTTTCCTACATAATTAATGTAACGATGACAAAAGTTGAACTTGAACCTTGCATTATAGAGTATTTAAACTTAATACTACAATATATAATAGGTGGTCGATGAATAAAACAGACGGTAATCCAAGATTCACACTAGTATCGAGTCACGCATTTATTTGCCATTGTGCGTGCTAGCTAGATATATATTCCAAACACGCATGTGCAATAATAATTACCAATAATATTGACATAGTCTTACCCATAAATATATAATATAATTACGTGGTAAATTGGCCAACCATCTATCACACTGAGAAATTATCATGAATGGGTAAAAATCTTTGAGATAACAGCCGAGTTACTATACATCTGCCATATATGATGTCAATATGTGGTGATGGTGGGCAATTGAACGCACTCACTTTCCCCTACCCAAAATGTAATGCATTACATTTTATTTCCTCTAAAAAATTATTTTTAACCCCTTTAAACTTTTCAAAAAGTTTAAAACAAGTCACATAAATTTATAAACTTTATTAATGACCCAAATAAATTGATATTGTATTGTTTTTACATTGATTTTCATTAGAATAATTCTATTGTGACTTTATTGTCTAAAAATTAAGTTATTTATTTTTTAATTTCAGCATATTGTAAGGGGTGAGTCGTGTGACGTATAAAGAAAAGTTCTTAAAGTTGTAGAATAACTCTAAACTCATGATCAAATATTAGTTTAGGAAGTTAGTTTTAATTTGTCAAATACATAATGTTTATGGTAATTCAATCTAAAATTCACACTAAAAAGTTCGAGCACCTGAACGTTGACAAGTATTTAATTTATATAATATTAAAAATTCCAGAGCACCTGAACGTTGACAAGTATTTAATTTATATAATATTAAAAATTCCAAAATTGTATAGAAATTAGTCAAATTACAAAAAATTGTATGGAACTTAGGATTTGATACTAATTATAATAATAAATGTATAATTTCTTTTAAGGCGTATTTAGTTAAAAGGAGAATTTTGTATTTCCCCTCTAATTGAAATTGTCGGCTTCGCCCATGTATATATGCAATAAGTATTTATAACTCATATATTTTTGCATATCTTCTTCATTAGATCAAAATTAGGTTATGTTTCACACAAACTTATCTAACTTATCAACTCGATAGCTTATATTTATAATAACTTTGTATTGTAAATTTATAGTTGGTGGATGATTAGCTAATTGAGTTCATAATAAAATTTTAAAAATAATTTTCTAGTTGATAATCTTTTACATATCATATTTATCAAATCAACTCGTTTATAAATTTATTTATCAATCACTTTTATAAAACTAACTAACTTATCATTTAATTTTGATGGTATATCACTAATATATTATAAATTATATTCATCCACTTTGATTCGTCAATACTCAATAGCTTAAACTGGATAAGATAGATAAAGTTATAAAAATCTGACATAGTAAGACATACCGGCCATACCGTAAAAGCGACGAAATAATAACTACCATTGAAATCTACAATTACGTGCACGACTTTGAAAGATAAAGCTACACAAAAATCACTTTCTCAAATGAAAATGTATATGACTATACAAAATAAACTCATAAAAGTCACCACAAAAATACTACTAACCCACGTTATTATAGTTATTACATTGAAACGTTTTTTATGACTTAAATCGATGATTTCATGACAAATTAAATTGATATATACAGAAGTTATCAAATCACAAATATCTCAACACTCAGTTTCTTTTTCCTCTTTTTAGAGATAATCTCCCTTGTGAGTTGAATATGCATGTTTCTTGGGATTTACTCTTCAAAGAGAATAACTGGCACTATAAAAGGTCAAGATCCAATCATACACCATCATCTTCTTTCCTTCTTTTACCTCTTCTGTCACTTGCTTGCATATATAGAATCAGGACCAGTTGTGTTCTATCTCACTTATAATATCACACAAACGAAGACCTTGCTTTTGCTTTCATCACACATTCTCTAGTTCCTTTAGTGGGAGATGGAAAGATCCCGTATTGTATCTTCTCTTCTACTCACTTGTTTGCTCTTCTTGCTTCCAATCTTCAATTGTGGAGGACCATCATTAGAGGTTCAAGCTGCAAGACTTAGTGATGGATCAGAAGATTGGGGCTATGTTCAAGTCAGGCCTAGTAAGCTTTGCTAATCCCCGAACTCTTCCGTATTTGTTTTAACGTATAATTAAATATATGATGTTTGTAGGTAAACATGTCACATTGAGTCGTATCTTGATCAATGTGTGTTAAGAATTAGGCAAATTCTTGTTTTGGTGTAATTGTTTATGAGTTTCTGTGCAAATTATGCAGAAGCACACATGTTTTGGTGGTACTACAAAAGCCCATACAGAACAGAAGATCCAAAGAGGCCATGGCCTATCATTCTCTGGCTACAGGGTGGACCTGTCAGTACTGCTACTCTGTATCTATTCCATTTTTACTTTTTTTTATTCATTTTATTGCTTTAAGTTAGTATTTTTATTAGAGAAAAAAAAAGGGAGTAATTTGGATTCTGAATGTGATTTGTGACTTATGATCAGGGAGCTTCTGGAGTTGGGATAGGGAATTTTGAAGAAGTTGGGCCGTTGGACACATTTTTGAAGCCAAGAAACTCAACATGGCTGCAAAAAGCTGATCTTTTGTTCGTGGTGAGCATCACATTCTTCGGGATGTTTGGCATGCAACTTTAACATAGTTTTTCATAACGGACTTTCAACAAAGTTTTTTAAGACAACCCGGAATTTAACTATGGCAAATGGGATTCGGACGTTAACATACCTTTAGTTGTATGCCAAACAGTTTTCTATTGCGAAAAACCATGGGAGATATAATGCAATTTATCAAAACCCCATATTGATTTTTATTTGGATTTCACTGTTCAGGATAATCCAGTTGGAACTGGGTACAGTTTTGTGGAGGACCCAAGCTTGTTGGTGAAAACTGATGTTGAGGCTGGAAATGATTTGACAACACTTCTTATAAAACTTTTTAACAGAAAAGTGAATTTGCAAAAGAGTCCACTTTACATAGTTGCTGAGTCTTATGGAGGAAAATATGCTGTTACTCTTGGATTATCAGCTCTTGAAGCAATTAAGGCTAGAAAGCTCAAGACCAAGCTTGGAGGTAATAATACACTAATACTCATACTGTTGAATTGTTTTCATAATTTTTTTTTTAAATCTTGAATTGGCTGAAAAGTTGTTCTTGATATTGTGCAGGAATTGCATTAGGAGACACATGGATTTCACCAGAGGATTTTGTGGTATATTTTTTCTAATAGCACAACTAGGCATTTTCAATCTGTTCTTGATACTATTTCAAGAAAAAAATGAAAATATGTTCTTGATTCTTTTTATATATGATATGAATGACAGCTAACAGAATGTGCATTAATTCTTACATAGTTTCACATGTTATGCAGTTTTCATGGGGTCCTTTGTTGAAAGATGTCTCCAGGCTAGACAAAAATGGCCTGCAAAGATCAAACAGGTTTAAAATTTTTTTACATCATCTGATCTTACATGCTACTGTAAGTTTTAAGAGAATGTTAATGGCTAATGAATTAAATTTTGGGAAAACAGTTATGCGCGGCAGATTAGGCAACAGATTCAGGCGGGGAAGCTCGTTGAAGCTACCGAAACATGGAGTGCTCTCGAAGATTTTATTAGTACCAGCAGCAATTCAGTGGTAAAATGCGGTTTTTTTTAACATGTTCTTCTAGAGCTTAAAAAATTTCAAGCATGGATATGCATTAATTAGAATCGAATTGTGTAGGATTTCTACAACTTTATGTTGGATTCAGGGATGGACCCTGTATCCTCAACGACAGCCTCTGAGTTGTCGGAGAAAATTGCATTCAAACGCTACTCGCGATATTTAAATTCGTTGAGGTCTACTCCAGGTGGAGACGGTGATATTAACAGCCTGATGAATGGTGAGATCAGGAAGAAGCTTAAGATCATACCTGACAATGTTACGTAAGTTAACTCTCCTTCGACTTGTACGAAAAAATTATCTCAAGAACATTAGCCTTGTAATCACTAAGATTTATCATTGCAGATGGGGTGGACAATCAGATCTGGTTTTTACTGCGTTCGAGGGAGATTTCATGAGTTCACGAATCGATGAGGTAAACAAATTTGCTAACCTAAAGTGAACTGGCATGGAAAATTAGAGTTTTTCTTTTAGTTTTTATTAACTAAAAGATGTCTAGCCACTCATTGAAAATTCTGCTTTCTGTCATTGTAGGTTGATCAACTGCTAGCACAAGGTGTCAACTTGACAGTATACAGTGGACAAGTATGAAATTGTTTATGCTTTTTTAGTTGCACCATACAACAAGATATTTGTTCAAGAAACTGAATAAAGTGGAATTGGTTGCTTATTGTAGCTTGATGTCATTTGCTCAACAAAGGGAACTGAAGCATGGGTTGAAAAGCTCAAGTAAGTTTTCATGCCACAAGCTGGATAAATGTTGTGTTTGACGTACATCTATGACCACAAGGTCTAATACAATTGCGTACATTAATCTATCAGGTGGGATGGGCTTAAAACATTCTCGGACATGGAGAGAACACCACTATATTGCGGAAAAAATAAAATGACAAAGGGATTCACCAAGTCATACAAGAACTTCCACTTCTACTGGATCCTTGGTGCTGGTCATTTTGTAAGTATTCTTTTTCTGTTTATATATACTCCATTTCTTAAATATGATCATGGTTTCGCTGTCCTCTTCTAGCAACTTGATGAAATGACTATTCCTATTTATCAAGATGATAAAATCTAGCAAACAAACTAGAGTAATTAGTAAATGTGTAGGCCTAACTTTGCTGTAGTAGTACATATAGTATTCCAATTTCCAATCTATGCAGATTTCTAATTATTGTTTTGTCCATTTCATCATCTACTTTTATTTATATATAAGATCTGCACCTAGTCTTCCTGTTTGTCCCTTTAACATGTGCAATGTAGTTATTTAATGCTTCACCTAACAGTTGCGGTCATGTGTGATCGTCCTGGATTTTTGGATATGTCATTAATGTCAATGTCATCACATAAGAACAATTAAGTGTTTAAACTTCATTCTTTGGTTAATGTCCATCCAGGTACCTGTTGATCAGCCCTGCGTCGCATTGAACATGATTAGTAGTGTAACGCAGTCACCTGCTGCTTCACATAGATAACAAACATATTATATGTTATGAATATATACGAACAAATTGAAGATTGGAAAGGCTGAAGGTCGGAAAATAATTTGCCACAGTTCTGAAGATCTTCACGAAAAAGGTGGTATGCGCCCGAGAAGACTCAGAACAACAATTCTTCCATTGCACGCGCAGAATGCACAAGATTGATGATTTTTTTTATACTCATAAGAATCCGTACACTTGTAACATTCTAAAGCATCATTTTTTGGAGCTATATCGTCGTATTTAAATGAAATCTCGGTATCTAATTTGTCTCTCTTAAACCCTATATTGAGTTAACACATTTGCTAGATCTCAGAGATAAGCAACAGTACTGCTAGTTAAGAGCAGTTGTATTGCGGAAAGAGGTAACAAGCATCTAAGATCAGGCCACCAAAAGCTTCTATAAATCCAATAGAACTTACAAAGACATCATATTCAACTAACGTCCCGAGCACCAGGAGTATAGACTTTATGTGACTACTATACAAATACACTCGGGTGTACTAGTGTACACAGTACACTGAATTGTAGTATGGAGCAGGACCAGTGTTGTGCAAGAGTGTTTATGCAAGAACTTGACATCCAGGACAAATTCTGGCAATGAGACTACAAATTACAACTACTTCAACGTAATGCTGGCAGCCAAGGGTAAACTGTGATATCTATTGGAGTACTATCACTGTATCTTGTAAAACGGACTTTTTTTACTTCATGTATTACTAACGTTTTGGGACAATCAGACTCTATTCTAGAATCTTTTCAACTGTATTTTTCTAAATTTGATTGGACTGAAATAGATAGAACTGTAATAGTATAAATATACTCCCTCCGTCTTATTAGAAGTGAAATAATTTTTCGTTTTTGACGTTTCACCAAAATAAAACAATTTTTCATTTATGAAAATAACCCCCGATACAACTCATTTTCTACCATATACTATTAGACCCGCATGTACATTTTTATCTCAAACTCATTCTTAACCACATATTACATATTTTATTAAAAACTGTGCATTTGAGATATGTTTCATTTTAAATGAGACGGATAGAGTAATTAAGTAAAGTTGAACTGAATAAAATTTAACTAAATGGAACCGAAGAAGATAGAGACTTAGTGCAAGGGGAAACTAAAATACTACTCCCTCCGTCCCCTTAATAATGAAACAATTTCGTTTTTAAATTTTAAAAAAAAATTATGTAGTATGTGGTTAAGAATGAAGTTGAGATAGAAAATTATATGTGGGTTCAATAATGTGTGGTTAAAATGAGTTATATTGTAGGACTTATGTTTATAAATGAAAATTTATTCACTTTGGTGGAACGATCAATACGGAAAATTATTTTACTTTTAACGGGACGTAGGGAGTATTTGAGAGTATTTATTAAATAAAATCTCCCCTATTTCATACACCTACTATATCCTTGATCCTGTAGCTTCCAGTGTCACACTCACACCGAATAAGTACTTATTACGTACAATTGTAGATCAGTACAATTACAAAGGTGTCCTTAATTAGATCGATCACTGTGGTGACCAGTAGGAGCGGTCGTGGCGTGCGGTTGCGGAGCTCTTTTGTACCGTGGCGATCGATTTGAAATCGATCGACTCAGTTTTTTGTTTTTTTTTTCGATTTTCAAATATTGAATAACGGCTATATTTTTTAAACAGATAAAATAACGATCATATTTTGATGAAACAGATAAAATAACGGTTATATTTTTATGTTTTTGTTTGTACTCCTAATAAAAAGCGAGTTGTATTGGCACGAAATAAGTTTTTTACTCAATAAGATGAAACATTATAGAATATGAATACAAACAGATTGAACTGAAAGTAGGAAATGAAAGTACTATAACATCAAAATATAATTTACGTAGTCCTCCTCCAGATGTGTTCGATCAAATCCTTCTGCAATGATTGGTGAGTGAGTGTGATGTGCATATCACGCCTAGTCTGCATGTATCCTTGAACAGAGTTGATCGCTGAAGAGCATCTCGTGAATCGAATATCGATGAACAAGTCTTCTTCCACTGAGTTGATGGTGTCTTTGTTGAATTCTTTGACATACTTCTTGTATGTTTTAGCCCGGAGATAAGTATGTCTTTCATTGTCAACGATCATGTTATGTAGGCATATACATGTATTTATAATCTTGGACATAAGAGCTTTCGTTTTGGCCAACGATGGGCTGCGGATGATGACGAAGGGTGCTTGCAGACAGCCAAACGCTCGCTCAACATCTTTTCGAACAGCCTCTTGCTTCTGTGCAAACTTGGTCTCTTTGTGAGTAACTGAATTTTTGATGTACTTTGACAAATGTTGCCTAGGCTGGATAAATCTCATCAGTTAGGTAGTACGCCATGTTGTAGTGATGACCGTTCACTTCAAAGTTCACCGGAGGAGAAGATCATCAAACACCGGTGAACGTGCAACAACAGTGAGATCATTTAATTTACCTGACATTCCGAAGAAAGAGTGCCAAATCCAAGTGTCGTGGGAAGCAACAACTTCTAGAACGAGCGCCAACTTACCATTTTTGCCTTAATATTTACCTTTCCATGCCATCGGGCAGTTCTTCCATTCCCAATGCATACAATCAATCGAGCCAATCATTCCCGAAAAGCCTCTTCCGGCATTGATTGCGAGAAGTTCATTGATGTCTTCTTCGTTGGCCCTTTGCATGTATGTTGGTGAAAAAACCGCAAGGACAGAATCATAAAACGTGTTCAATGCAATCAAAGCAGCAGTTTTACTACACCTTGTATATTCATCAACAGCATCCGCGGCTACTCCATATGCAAGCATCCTCATCGCCGCAGTACACTTTTGCAAATTCAAGAGAGCTTGGCGACCGGTAGCATCTGGGCCAGCCCTGAAGTAGACTGGATCGTAGTCAGAGACCGCGTCAATGAT
>JAYMSP010000122.1:0-78893 GCA_036897095.1 Plantago elongata | reverse complement strand
AGCCACTGCAATTGAGCAGTATTAACATAGAGAACAATTAGACACAGTGAAAATGGAGAGCATATCTTAAAAGGACTTTAAGATTCTTACTATGTTCCAACCACTCTGCGGGTTCTGGCTTCAGTCTCGTTACCTAGGAAACTTTTGGCCATCCCAAAGTCTGATATCTTTGGGTTCATTTCAAAGTCCAGCAGAACATTGCTAGCTTTGAGATCTCGGTGAATGATTCTCAATCTTGAATCTTGATGCAGATACATGAGACCTCTAGCCACTCCATTGATTATATGGACCCGCGTTGGCCAATCAAGCAACGTTCGTTTTGATTGATCTGCCATTTTTTCCTTAAGTCAGTATTCTGCTGAAAACGCACAGCATGCATGAAAGGCCGTTTCCATCAAACTAACTGAACCTGAAATTTTTAAATGAACACTGACCAAATAAAAGAACATCTAGGCTCTTGTTTGGCATATATTCATAAACTAGCATACTCTCTTCTGCTTTGATGCAGCAACCCAGGAGTCGTACAAGATTTCGATGCTGAAGTTTGGCAATGAAGATGATTTCGTTCTTGAACTCACTTAGCCCTTGCATTGAATCCTTGGATAGCCGTTTTACTGCAATTTCTTGTCCTCCTTCCAGCACGCCCTACAGTACAAATTTCTTAATGTGAGATACTGTAATAGTACTGAACTTAGCGCAACTTTTACTGGTGAAATGGAACAGATTGTGACCTTATAAACAGAACCAAATCCACCCTGACCAATCTTGTTTCTGAACGAAAAGTTATTGGTTGCTGATAAAAGAACAGAAAAATCAAATGATGGCAGCACCAAGTCTTTGTGATTTATTTCATCATATAATCCTGCACCAAAGGAACAAACCTTGCACACATAAGGACAAATGTTGACAAAAACGTACCACTTGAATACTCTTTTCTGTTCTAATAGTTTTGGGGTAGAGCAGAAAATAGTACAGGTTCTTACCCTCCTCTGGTTTAAGGCCATTCTTCTTCTTCTTGACGTATATTAAGAGGCACAGGCCAATAAGAGCTACTCCGACCACTGATGCCAAGCTTGCTATCAGTATTCGTCTATTCTTTCCTTCTGCTTCTGCAGTTTTGCGTCCCAGATGAGATTAAGCGTTCTGTATACACAAAAAATAGTAGATTTAAAGAATCTTACCTGACTCAGAAGAGGCCAATCTAATGTAAATATCTTGTGCATTCAGCGATGTGCTTCTGATATCAATCAACTCTCCATACCAAAACAGGCACCCGCTTCTACGTTCTATATCTAATTGTGTGTAAGCTGTACAAGAACAATTATTTATGCATTCCCTTCTGCACTCATTAAGCGTCATGCTTGAATTGTGCGTTGAGTTTCTCGCATCTGGCAGTTTGATCCCAGAGTACCTCAAAAAAGTATCACCCTCACAACTCAAATTTCTCCTCCTGATGCATCCATTCGTCCAATCAGATCTGATCCACTCGTCAGGATCTCTCTGCTCGAATCTATCCAGACAATCACACACCCTAAAATTACCAGCAGTACAGATTCCATTCGCACCACACAAACCATAAGTATCACATATATCTGTAGGTGTGTTTTGCATAGGAATCCAGCCTCTTTGATCGATCCATATCCAGCTCTGCACAATGCCACTCTGATTCACAGTAAACCTCGAAATGGATGAGTGTGCAACGGAACTTGAATAACTTACCTCATTCTCATTCATCACAATTGTTGGCCTGCGCGTAGAACTTGCTCTTACAGGCCCTCCACTGAATTGCTGTCCGTTCCAAGGACCGATCCTGTATTGAACTAGATCACCCCTCTTGATGAGTATTTGTGGGAGTCCAGTAGGGTCCAAATGTAAAGTGAAATCTCCTGGGGCAGGATCATCTACACCTCTCCACGACGAGAAGTACGTCTCGTGACCTGTTACCAAGTTCCATCCAAATTTCATACCTGGTAAATAAGTGTCAGCTGGATAATCAAAACTCTGCCACACAAAATTGTCCCGCCTGTCATCGTTTGCTTCCCTTACGACAAGATTTCCCGAGTCAAGCAACTGAGCAACTGGATTTTGCAAAGGCATAGACGTGTTAGATGACCATATCACTCCATTCGTATCATTTAGAAGTGCCAGAATCCCTGGTGGCATAACATTCAGGACTACACCGGTCATATTGCTGATAGGAGCAGCCCGATTAGCTACCCAAACGACTGCCGAAACATCCAGATTTCCATACCACATACCAAGATACCAATTTCTAGAACTCCCAGGGCTGAAGAATCCTAGTTCAAACGTCCCATGAGACGAGACCAATCTCTCACCAACCCGAAAGGTTTGAGTAACATTTAAGGTGTCATTTGCTATTGCAAACGATGTAGAACATAAAATGATTGAAGATATCAGAATAAAAGAGCTAGAACAGTTAAAAGATGCTTCTTTCATGGCTTCTGTCTAGTTGATATAGTAACTGGAAGAGATTGCCCATTAGGCAAAGCACATGCATATCTCAACAATCAAAAACTGATTTTTCTTCGTCTGTCTTGATAAAAATACAATAAAAATAGAATGTAGTCAAGAAACAGACAGGCAAGTAATACAATCAAAAACTGATTTTTCTTCATCTGACTTTTCAACTTTCTTATAAAAAGGAAAAAATAAAAAAAAATCTAAATGTAATATTCTAACCAAGAAACAGACAGGCAAGTAATTCATCTCTCTTACTCTGACCAACTCAAAATATTGTCACGTGGAGTGCATTGTTTTCAACCTTCATATGTCAATTTCTTATCTCCATATTAATGTCTGTCTTGATCAGCAAGATAGATGACCTCAGTGAGAATTCAGAGAATTAGTGAACATAGGGAAATCACATCACTCTTTTCTCTTCATCTTTATCGCCAAGAAAGATAACTTAGCAGCTCAATCAGTACCTGCTAGTCTATACAACAACTTATTCGACCTACAACGTATGATGTTACGTCATTGCTTAGAACTGACCTGAGCATTTTGAGTAACATCTGTTGCAGGAATTAAACCACAAAAGGAAACACAGAACGTTGTGCAAATGAGTGATCGATCATGTCATAATTGTCTGAGTCTGACCGGTTGATACCATCATAAGATGGTATATAATCAGAAGATACATAGATATACATATATAAGGAATATTCCTGCGTAGAATTGACATTGATCCTAGTGACCTCTTGATGAAGGGGGGTTACTCTGCATTTTGTGAAGATCATAAGACTCTTTCTAACAGAGGAGATGCAGAAAAATAGGTCCATTCCTAAACAGAAATTGGAATCGAACCAAATTACCTCTTGATGAGCGAAAAACTCAAATAGATAGTCTCAAGATCAACACTGCTAGCAAAAGACTACTGACATAGGTCTGTAAGATAAGGTCAATTCACTTTTATAACTACCTCAGTCAAAAGTCGCCTTTGGCACTTGTGAACTGCCCATAAGCATCTGACATTTTCTAAGCAAAGTGCAAGATGTCAAGAACCATAAATCAAAGGGCTCTCTAAGTCAAATCACTAGCTTCCACGGAACTTCAGAGCACCGCAGAGCTAGGCCGCTAGTTGGATTCAACTATTGAGTGAATGAAGAGAATCATTCCATATGAAAAAATAAATAAAAGAAATTAATACTTGAATAACCGTATGAGGCCGCACGACTGTAGTGATTTATAAACAGATACATCGAACATAGACATTTGCAAATCATTGATACAAAGTAAAACAAGAATCAGCCTAACAATTACGCACCCCATTCAATAACTGAGAGTAAAAAAGACCATCAATCTATCTTACTTTGTTCACAGACAACTCCAGATACAGACTTCTTCAGTTGCTAGAATTTTAGACAGTACAGTTAAATTTCACTGGAGGCACCTATACGATACATGAAAAAACACACGACACGAACTTGATAATATACCAATCATACTAGGAAACTGGAATTTGAAGTCCGTCTTTAACTTGTGCACAGTGCGTATAAATGAAGAATTTGACCATCTCTAAATATCTTAAAGATCAAGAAAAATGGCAAGGAAAATCTGATACACTATCGACAGATTTATGGATCCACAATAATGTTACACAAAAGGAAACGAGCTCTATGTAAGGCTGCAAAAATTACTTTATTGGGAAAAGGCTTGGTACAAAATGAAATCTCAAATATGCACAGTTTGCCGTCTGGCAATTACACCTCCCAAGCAGAACCAATTACAGATAATAAATACAATACATAATTCACAAGACTAAAGATTACACAAGCAACGGAGTTCTATCAACAAAACCTGCCGAATGACTTCTGCTTATAGGAAGGTGAACATAGACTTCATGAACATCTTGCTTGAAAACCTCACCTCGATCCCTGTCTATGGCATAGCACACATACACTGTATCTATAACATCATCCAAAACATGAATGAAGTAGCCTAAGATCACGATCAGCAGAATCCACGCCATGACAGCCACAATGTATGCTTCATTTGCAAGATGAACAAGAGCTTTTAAAACAACACAAACCTGCAGATCATAAAACAACCTTGTATTCAGGCAACATATATTATAAACCAAATAGGATCTGAGTTTCTTCGCTCAATAAAATGATGCTAATAATACTGAAAAGAAAGAAAAATAGCCCAATAAACAAACAGTCACAGACAAATTTAGATAAGTATTCCCAGTAAGTGCTTCCCTTTCCAAATTGGCTACATATGATTCATTCTACACTCATTCGCAGGCCTATTCACTCTCCCCATACTTTATTAATTTTGAACTTTTACGTAACTTAGATAAATGTTCTGAACATTTTCATATAAATTCATAAATATTTTAAACATAATGTAATTTTTGATTTTATAGAGGTAAATCTCTCACTGATGGACCTAAAAAAAATGGAAGATATACATCATGGAGTTTATTCTTAATTATAACCGGTCCCAACTTAGGGCCATTATTTTTTAAATACAAGGAGTTTCTTATTAGGTGGAGCATTCTTGTTACGAGTTTCTACAGCATATCTCTACACAGACATACAGAGACTAACTAAAGTCGGAGAGAAACCCTGGCACAACACTTCATGAAAAACTAGCTAGACAAGTTTTCGAAATTCGCCCATACAAGATTCAAACCATTTTGTAATGAATGCAGCAAATGAACGTACCAATATAGCATATATTGCTGATAACACAAAGATGATCCCAGCCAGTATCCGCGTGGACACGGTCTCAACGAAAACAGTAGATAAAAGGTTGCGTTTGAGTAATTCGTAAGTCATCCTTGCAGAGCTGCAGTATGCTTCCCCAGTTATGGCAGCAAAGTTTATTGTAAATTTGTTCAGAAAATCAACTGCTGACAACAGGGAATTAACGAAACAACGAAGCACTAGATTCATAATCCCCGAAGAATTTTCTTGCCTAGCTGTATCGACCATTGCACGGACCATTCGGACTGCAGCTAACAGCAGTCCAGAGAAACATATTGTGCCAGAGGACGGGCCAAATGCATTTCTGCAACCAAAACATTAAAGTCAATAAGTCATAAATAAAAATACCTACGAATTCTTGTACTTCGATCTCATTAAGCATCACGCAGGAGCATCTCCATTTTACAGAAAATGGTGATTCTCCAATTATTTCTCCAATACTAACTTTGAAGGTTTGATTACATATTTCAATATGACAGGATATAGTTCCTCAAAGACTGCAAGAAACATGCTTTAGGAATTTCCAATGCACACACAAGAGATCACCATTAAAAGGTCTAGATCAAATTAGACAGTTCCAGATACAGAAAGAGGTGTTCAAACACATTCTAATATAGGATGTCATTCTGCACTGAAACTCAAACCCCACAAGACCGAACATAATTTTCTCCACTTCACACTCTTCACTTACCAGTTTCACATATAATAAGGTATACAAAGAACCAAAAGAATGTTCATATGCAATATCTAAGGTGGTAATTTGAGTTCAAGATTCTTGCAACAATGAAGAATGCCATCAATTCTTTCAAGTTAAAGTTCAAATGCAAAGAAGTTCATAGTATGAAGCAGAGACACAAAATTCCATATGATGGCAAGGACTAAGGAGGAAGAGAGAGTAGAGAGAGATGATTTATAGTTAGCACAAATGCAGCAAAAGCATATATAGAGTACGTGTCGCAAATGTGCCGTCTGTGTAGAACGGACTGGATGAAGTATTTTTTTATGCTGGAGGATAAGGAGAAAGGTAAAAGGCACTCATTGGCTTCACGCTCGCAGTAAAAAAAGATTTGATCAACACAAGAAACCTTACTGGTGTTAGCAACAAGGGGTAGCATGGGAAGGAATCTCACTGAACTCAAACAAATGGAAACCACCCAGTTGTTACCCACCATATTCTCAAGAAGATTCCCCAACGAACAATTTGATCACTTATTTCGCAGAGGCAATGAAGATAATCTGCTAATATGAGGATTGAGTACAATAACTATACTTAAACTTCTAAGGTAGTTTTGATCTTCTGCCCTAGCAAAGGAGTGCATCTGGCAATACAGAACTACAATAAAATCATCTTAGGGATGCAAAGGAATGATGAGAGGAGAGCAGATAAGAGAAAACTTATATTCAAAAGTGATCATCAATTATCCAAATGTAAATGAAAGCGAAAGTGTGAAACAAAACTAATAGCCTTTCTCTACAACCTAAGAAGTAGAACTATATAAGGATATAGAATAAACATAGACATCAACTAAAACAGAAATTCTAACTAAACTAGAACATGAAATAACCATAAATACTAAATTACTATGTCTTAAGACTAGATATCCCCTCCTGATTTCGATTATAAATGCACAATTCTATGTACCATTTAGGATGTAACAATAAATTCTAAATAATAACAGGAGAGTTGAAGACATATTGATAGAAACACTTGCTTATTGCAAAAACTTACACAGTTAAGAGTAAACAAAACTAACAAATGCAGTATGAGGAGAACACCTTAGAGAATTTCTTATTCCACGTTTTGGTGCAGAATCCTCCTTGGAGAAGTACCATTGCGCAATAGTTCCACTTATCACATACACTTGAGCCTCCACCACAGCAGAAGCTGACCACAACATCGTCAAGATCGCCAATGTATAGTAAGCAGGCACCCAACTATCTTGTTTCCAGGTGCAGTAGTACTCCCCATGCTCTGCCCTAGGCACAATCTTCCCATTCCGGTTTGCAAATACTAAAAACACAACTATAGGCACATAGTAAACAAACAACCCCAAGGTCATCGCCGGAAGAACACCAAACAATCCCAAGTTCCTCGACAACGCATTAGACCCGACACCAATAATCCTCACTGTCAGCTCAATCCTATGCCAGTTCACTACAAATATCCACACAACCACCCCGATCACCAAGAACACGAAAATAAGCACCACAATCCGATACACCAATGGAAACGCCTCGCTACAGCTAGACTTAACAGTACACGCAACAAACCAGTACACATTAACGAAAATCGGAACAATCACAAAGAACGGAAGCATCCCATAAACCATCTGCTTCGTGTACCGCTTCAGCAAGTACAGAACAAACAGCATAAAAGGCACACTCAAAATCACAGTAAGTACAAGCGTCCATATCAAGCTCTTCAAAAGACTCGAATCCGCCAAGTTCAACGACCCGGAATCCCCCGAAAACGACACAAAATCCCCAAAAAGACTCGACCTTTGGGCAATCAAAGACCCGGGTCTGTCACCAAAAGGCAAATCTAGCACAAGGGAGCAAGAAAACGAAGTGGCGTTGTACAGAAACGAGGAAGCTTCAAACCGGTGAGGATTTCGGTTAACAGAAGCAAAGATTCCGAACCCAAAAGTGCAGAGGACGAAAAGGGAGAAGAGGATGAGAAAAGGCAAGTCTTTGATGTGCCTAGGGCCATGATTGTAAGAAATCTGGAGGTATTGGGACTGGTCATCGTCTGTACCTGAGGTGGAAGCAATTGGGTTGTCAAGAATTGGGAATTGCTTGGAGAGGAGCGGCTGAGTAGAAGGTTCGGAGAGCTGCTTGTTTGGGTCGTCGGAGCCGTCCATTTTCCGGTGGTGGTGCGATTGGGTTGACTATTTAGGCGGTGTATGTGACAGTGAGTGTGTGTGCGACTGTGAGCTGGTGGGATCAGTTCATCATAAAAGTAGTACAAGGTACAGATGTGACAAATTTTCTGGATTGTGTTGACAAAAGATTCGATTTATATTGATCTTTTTGTGAATCGGACTAGTGTAATTCTAAAAGAATCGACTGTTAGATTGGAAAAATCACAGTGGAATAGATTTTATCTAGTCCTTGTACAATACTCATAAACAGGTTCGGACTAGTTCATATTCAACTAAGGACTCAACACCGAAGATTGTAGCGTTTTATGTACACGGTACGCGCATATGGCTACCTCCTCCAATGACTAATCTTATCGAACAATTCCTCCCGTAAAACGCCTTCTGATTATTCGGCCTCTGGTAAAATGGGTTCAACAATCAATATCCGAGAAGCCTTGCAATTGCACGCATAATAAAAGTACAAAGAACTCGTGCATGTTTAAAACTCATTTACCAAGTACAAAGGCAACTTAGGAAGTTAGGTCACCACGTGAAGTTATTATAATAGAACATGAGGGAATAGATTACAAGGTTGGAAGATCAATCCCTGGCTACAGGCTACAGCATTACAATTTTCTTACAGCCAAAAAGAAAGCATGGAACAAGAAAAAGGAAGATAAATGTATATCTAAAACAATAGCTATTTATATATCAGATTGCTACAACATTCCGAATGTTTACAGTACCAACCAGGAGGCCAGAACTCCAACTACTGATGGTGGTGGAGTCGGTCATATAACCAGTACTCCTTCAACTATCAAACACAATACAAATGCATATACGTCAAAAAGAAAAAAGAATTCCTAACCAAATCAGTAAGTTCAAACTTCAGTCCCCAGAGTGTGCCTTGTTAGGTTACGGATATTCGATTGTCTTCATCCCACTTACTCTTGGGTATCTCCCCAGAATCAGAGATGAGTACCTTCTTCCTAGGCTTCCCACTGTAGGTTCCAGCACTTCCTTCAATTGCGTACACAGCATCCATGCCATCGATGACTTTGCCAAAAACAACATGCTCACCATCCAACCTGTCCAATTGCAAAGAAACTTAAAATATAAATATAATACCATTGATAGATTTCGAAGTGTAGACGTTACTAAGTTGTGAATTTTTATTAGAAAAAAGTACCCCTGAATGTAATACAAAACCTGTTAACAAGTTTAAAAATGGAATTGTTGGATCAATATTGACCCTGCCTGATGTTCATAGAAAACTTGCTTGTACTCCCTTCGGAATTTCTTGAACCAGTTTAGAAATCAAGTAACCAACTAAACGGACTGAAGTTCACATGCATAATCTTGCCGTACTATCAGTTGAGCTACAAGATTGCTAAAACTAAAGACCATCACAACTTACTCCATTAAATATAAAACCAATTTCCTGGACAGATTAATAAACTAGCAGGTATATCTTCAACACAGGGAGGGAAGAACAAGAAGGCCTTTTACAAACTCCTTTTTGTAACTCTGGAAAGAAATTCATATGATGCTCCTCACCATAACAAAACTCTCCATTCACAACATCCCGTATCCAGAAACTCATATGGCCACACAGTATTTGGTAACAACTAACAAAAAGGTGCATGTATATTAATGCCTCAGGTAAAATAGCTTACCAGTAAGCTTTGACTGTTGTAATGAAAAACTGTGAACCATTGGAATCCGGTCCTGAATTTACCATCGAAACCATACCTGCAGTAACCGCACTAGGAAAGTTAGTGAATGAACATTTTTTTCAACAGTATAGATTTCTAAAAGCACATGTGTTGTGGGGGTGAGTGGGGGTCATCCAGTGGAAGATTGACTGCGACAAAGGTCATCTATACCTGCTTGAGAATTCTTCAACTTGAAATTCTCATCACGAAAGGTGCCACCATATATAGATTGATTTCCTCTTCCATCACCAGAGGCGATGTCTCCACCTTGTATCATGAATCCTGGAATAATACGATGAAACGGAGTCCCTTTGTAGTGTAAAACTTTTCCATTAGGAGCTTTTCCCATTTCACCTGATTCCAGAGAAAAACCAGATTACTGGAGAACAAGAAATAGGTAAAGCAGCATGCTCCATATCCAACAGATATTATACGAGTATGCTGATCCACCGTGAACAAAATAATGGTGCTGTTCAGCATACCTGTACATAACGCCCTGAAGTTCTCTGCAAGGAAGATTGTATGAAACCATCAAAATAATGAAAAGCAGAAACTCGAAATAAATTCACTGGATGTTGAGGCATTCAAGCAGAAATTGAAGGCCATTACCTACTGTCTTAGGCACAGCGTCACCATACAGGCCAATTGTAATTCTCCCTGCAAAAAAAGCAAGTCGTTAGCTCAAAAGTGCAACCAGCACAAGATTCAATATAAAGAGATTGCATTTTCTTGTTATTTAGCATTTCTAATTTCACGTTTGACATCCACAAAACAAAAAGCTGGTGGAAGGCTAGAAGCACGATGGCACAGCAGATTTTGATGAGTTGCTTGGATCGCCATTAATATATATAGAAGAACATTCATTTGTTAAATGCATTATGTAATGCCTCATGACTCTTACTAAGAGCAGCTAGAGGTTTTTTCTTTTCAGGGGGAGGGGTGAGTGCAGGAACTGCAGACAAATTTGCAAGATAACTTGAATATATCTAAGAGATGCTTCAATCAAACTGCAGTACAATGTTAGTGAAATTCTATTTATACTCCAACTGCTAGCATAATCAATCCTCCAGAAACCATCTTTTAGTGACCAAGATTCAGCAACTTTAGATGCTTGGGAACAAGAAAAACACAAGATGCACAACTGGAAGAGGAATTTGTGACAGAACGTTTATAATTTATCATATTAAAGAATATCAAGGGTTCATACCTATCCGTTGCTTATCTATGTCAACATCCAAAAACACCCTGTGGGTGATATCATAAACCACTCCCACCTTCTCTACTTCCTGGAAATAACATTCTAATTAAATTAGAATTTTAAAAAAAAAACAGAAGGGAGAAAATATAAAGCTTAATCAGCCATCAGAAATAGTAACATTCTAATCAAATTAAGAGTTAAAAACTATTACAAACGCAACTTTTGACCTCAATAAAGCCAGCAAAATTTGATGATAACACGAATAGACAAATTCACATCTCCATATGTGCATTTTGCATATGGATATAAGATATATGCTTTAATTATCATTCACAAAGAGCTCATTCTTGCTCTCTTCAGCATGGGAAAAGAAGTAAACTGATATCAGTTATAAGCAAAGCTCAAGTGCTTCAAAATACAGTGCTTATAGTAAGCTCTTTGTTCTCGTCGAGCATGAACTGCTTTTCCAAGAACCTAGCATTCTTACCCCACAACAACAGAGGCCACGAAGTCTAACTCACGAACCATTGCCCAAATGTAGCAAAACTAGCATTCTTAACCCACAACAACATTGCTCCGCCATGAAGTCAAACACAAACCATTGCCGAAATCTATCAAAACTAACATTCTTAACCCACAACAACATTGCTCCGGCACGAAGTCAAACACAAACCATTGCCTAAATCTATCAAAACTAGCACTCTTAACCCACAACAGCAGACTTCCGCCACGAAGTCTAACATGAACCATTGCATGAATGTCCAAAACTAGCCAATGCACAAAGTAACGAAAGAAATCAAAAGACTCTTAGCTAGCTCACTAATTCAAACTACTTCAAACATAGATCACAATAATCAAATCCATTACTCCCAACTATCAACAACTTCATTTCATCACTAATTCGACACAATTACGTCTCGATAAGAAGATTCCAATTCGACACAAAAACTAATTATCATTCCCATGGAATCGTAAACTAAGAAAGGGCAAAAGCAATCCAAAAAACGATTACCAAACACCACATTCAAATCCAGCTCAAAACCGAAAACCCCTTTCAAACCCAGCCCAAAACCCGCAATCAATCGACCCAAAATCAAAGAAAAACAGAGCTCGACTGAAAATACCTGGCGAGAGAAGGAAGAAGCAAGAAAGATCAAGACGAGAAGTGCGAAGAAAAGTAAGAGGATCTTGGGTTGAACCCAAGCTGAAAGATCTCGAGCCATTTGAGAATGTTCGGTAATCAATTCATGGTATGTTTTTCTACAATGACTGGAATTGAGAGAGAAAATAGTTGCCAAAGTGCATCAAGTAATGAGTTGGAATTGAAAAATGTAGAAAATGGTGATTGTGATTTTCTACTCTCTGCTCGAGACGAACATGGCAGAGAAGTGAAGAGAGTGATGATTTTTCAATTGATTACTGATATGTTTATGTACTGTTCTTCTTAATTCTCACTCAACATTTATTGCTAATCACGATTTACAATATCTGATTCCATGTTTTTCCATTTCCTTTTTTTCTATAGAGATCACAAATTGGGCCTATCGAACTGGGCCTCTATAGGTAGGTCTTATCTGAGCCTCCCAGCTGCTGGATTTCGACCGGGTCCAGTAATGACTTTGTCATTGTCGAAAGCTGCTCCATCTGAAAGCCGGATAACTTATAACATTAATATTGGAAAAATTTATGATTACCGTCGGTCAAGGTCGTCCTGACTATTGTTAGTTAATGTATCCACATCTGACATGTGTTCATTGCTCTCCATCGCACTTAATTATTACTCCATATCACACTCTACTATCGTAAATTTGAGTGGTCTTTTTCAATTAAAATTGAAATTTTTGTATACAAAATGTTCGATTTGAATTGGGGGATGGTCATTCCAGCAGTATAACAGACAGATAAGTTAATTTTTAATTCATATGTAACTCGAATTTAAATTGTATGTGTCATTAGAAACTTTAAGGGGCTGATTGGGCTGGCATTTAAAGGTCCCCATTCGACTCGATGAACATTGATTTTGCCTAAAATACACTTCAAATACCCCCATTTAAATTCCATTCCAAACACAATTTCAACAAAATTCCCATTCAAATGTCATGTCAATCGGCCTCTAAATCACTACGCGTAAATCATCACTTAGTTGGTGTGCGCAAAAATCTATGTAGAAACCAATTTGTCAAATTGGAGGTGCGATCTATAAGCAAAGCATACATACTTGTACGTTCCATTTAAATATAGAGTGCACGCTTTTATATTTGACAAAATCTCTAATGTATAATACGTTATGTTGGAATGGATATTTTCTATATTGCATTTTCGTGTTTTTATTAGCAATCGTTTTACATATGATCCATTAAAGATGCATTTTTAGAAAAATATGGCGTGGTATGTCCCACCAAGCAATAAGTTGGTATCGATCCAGGCTGGACACAGTACTGATCGTACAGGCACTTGTCCGAGAACCGAACACGTCGTTATCGGCTTATCACTCACTCTCTATATTATGAATTTATGATAAGCACCGGCTGATTTTCTCCACAACCCTGTGATAGGCCACTTTACCTACTCTCTTGTTTTCAAGTAGGCCAACGCCACTCACTCAAGTGTTTCTTTCACATTTTGCCACCTCTATCTTTGAAAGTGAAGTAATTCTTTGCAACGACATACTTTATAAAATCTTCAATTTGGTCTACTTTATATATTATTTAAGATCAAAGTATATGCAGTTTTAAAATTAAATAGATGGTCAATAACTTACTACGATATATGATTTGACATGCTGAGAATTGAAGGCCTATCCCCCATATCTTACAAACATCATAGGAGAACTCTTGCAGAGAAGGTTCAATATGAAAGGGTCGGTTTCGAATATACTTTGAAATATTACGTGTTATTTGAGAATATCATGTTCAAGATACTTCCTCTGATGTGTGTCAACAATCTTGGCGAGTTCCAAATGTGCCATCAATCTTCAAGACCACGTAATATAGACTCGCCTACTCAGATTGAAGAAGACAAACCACTACTTTGCATCGGACCTATACCATTGTTGCAGGACTTCAACGGACTGAACACCGTACCTAACACTTTGAACAGACTACCACTCGACTTTGACTAAGATCGTTCAAAATCTCATTTGGCTTCAAACGCCGTAAGTGTTTGTTTGACTACCAATTTAAAAAAAAACACACGTAAAAGATATATTCATATTTTAATCGCACCCAAATAATCCGTAATTATTCAGAAAATAAGTACTAGTACAAATAAAGCCTCTCATTTTATCTAATTCAACGGAAACAAACCTTTCGATAAAATAATTAAACAAAAATACATAAAGTATATTTCTCCCAATTTTTGTATGTATAGATCTGTAATCTCATTCTCATGTGTAATGTGTTACTATTTGTTTCTTGATTGATATTTTTGAATTTCTATTATAAATACTTAAATATAGAGTTGTTTATCAACATATAAAACGTTTTTATATAACTTTAAAGTCAAGAGGTCAATTTGTTGTACAAAGCCAGCTATTTTCGCTAATTGTTATTACATACAGGCCGTACGTAGATGATAATGTACTGTCTTCCGTATATAGCTGGAGATGATAAGAAAGGTCCCTTATATATGTGTGGTGCATATTTTTAACTTATCATGTTGTGCATATTTCATGATAACTATTAAATAATTGAGTTTCATTATTAGATAATTAGGTTTGCGTACGCTTTTCAAATTTGATAACTGGAAATTAAAGAGCCCGAAAGAAGCTTCTTAGCAACCACTACACGTCGTTTAGTAAAACTAGTTGAAAAGCTATTTATTAGATTCGATGTAGTAAAACTAGTTGAAAATTTAGTTGGTATTTTTTTTCAACAAACTAACTTAATTAGCTTCTCAAACTAGCTAACTTGTTTAAGAAGCTACACGTTCATTAATAAATTTTGAAAAAAACAACCCACTTAACTAAAAAACTAACTGAAAATTTAGTGGTAAAATGGTCTAACAATTGCATAATTGAGTTTTCTTACCATTTAGTGATCTAAATCTAGCCCTAGACCCTGTTTAATTAGTAAAATTAACTGGTAGTTGAAAATGTAGCTGGTAGCTGTTTAGGTAGCTTTTTGTTTTTCAACAAGCTCACTTGGTTAGCTTCTGAAATCAAATAGCTTGATTGAAAAGCTACGCGTTCATGTAAAGAACTTTTTATTTAAAAAACTCATGAAGTTGAAAAACTATTTAAAAAGATAATGGTAAACGAGTTATAATGAACTTTACTTATTGTCAAAAACATAAGTTAAATATAAATTTACTAAATTAAATTAAATTAAAATATAATATAAAATATAACTATACCGGATTTATTTTGCACCACCCAACTAAAATTTTAAGGTCGTGGGATTGTGGGGTTGATTGACCAGGCATTTAAATGCCCCATTTAACTCGATGAACATTGATTTAGCCTAAAATACACTTCAAATACCTCATTTTAATTTTATTCCAAATATAATTTCGCTAAAATTCTATTCAAATGACTATTTAAATGCCATGCCAACCAGCCCGAGTATCTTTTTTTATTGTTGTAAAAAACATGAGTTTGTTGGATTAATTATTGGCCCATACGTTGGAAAAGCCAGAATCAATGCAAGTTGACATGTACAAGACTTTGCTTTCCCGATTAGTACACAGTTTAATTGAGGCGCCAACTTGATATCCATAGCCGTAGATTAGAGTTAGACTCCCTATTCTGTCTCGATTTAGAAGTCCCACTTTTCATTTTAAACTATTTCAATTTAAATTCTATTTTTTTAAATAAAAATTTATCTCATACTTTATATATTATCTATTATAATTTATTTACTATTTCTCATATTTTATCAAATCACATTCATAATTTATTAATTTCTTTCTTACTTTTATACCTTTTTCTTAAAATTTGTATCCGGCTCCGTGGAACATTTAAATCGGGACGGAAGGAGTATATATATAGTCGAAAAATGAGACGTGCACTAAATGTCTAAAATGAACGAGTAAAATGGTCAAATTCCCATGCCGGCCAATTTCCTAGAATTGCTACTACTCCTGCAAGTCTTGTAATCCATTATATCATAGAATTTTATACATTAGATTTACGTAATTATATATATAACACGTGAAATAAATCATCATATACATACTAATATATGATGAGTATTATTGCACGAAAATATCGTCCTATTTATGAATTATCTCGTGATCTAACTTACTAGCTATTCAAGGAGCACTTAAAAACAACTTCTCATTTGGATACCATTGTTGTGTTAATTTTGAATTGGTAAAGTATATAGATGAGATTACTTTATATTGTTCATATCAGCAATAGAGGGATATTGTAAAGATCCAACTTTAGAAGAATATTAAAATTGAGTATAATGGCATATTATATTTCCAACTTCAGAAGAGTTTAATTTATCGTCAAAAACATGACTGAAATGTTTTACGTTACATATATGGTATGACAATGTATATGATAAGTGTTTAACGGCTGATTGTTATGACATTTGAATGAGAATTTTGATGAAATTATGTTTGAAATGAAATTAAAATAGGGCTATTTAAAGTGTATTTTAGTCAAAATCACCGTTTATCGAGTTAAATGGGAACATTTAAATGCCTGATCAATACCCTAAATGATATGTGTTTATATACAAATACATGTTATTGATTATGATGGCATGTTCCACCTTCATCTTAGATTGATTCCCATAAAAATCTAGATGAGTATATTCCCTTACAAAATACGAACATGTCTGTTCGTTAATTGATTAGTAGCAGTAACAGAAAAGTGAAAGCCACACAAATTCTATTCCATTTCTGTTCTGCCACAACCAAGATCACAAGTCGGCATGCTTCGTGCCGCCTTCCTCTTTTTATTAACAACGAAAACAAACAAAGATTATATTAAGACCATACTTACAACTATTAAATTTTTAGTTTCATAAACCTTTTTATTCAAAAAATTCGTTATGGAAATGTGCAATTTTTTAAATGAATTGTTGTTTTGATATTGTTAAAAACAAAAGGATACCTAATCAGCTACAAACTAATTATTCAACTACCAACTACATTTTCAACTAATTTTACTAAACATGACAAATTCTGGTCCATTATCATTCCGTAATAAAATATTTTTCAAAACTCAAAAAAATTATTAAGGTTGTTACCTCTTTAAATTAAAATCATTTTAGTTCAGTCTCGTCAAGTTTAGTTCGATTCAATTTAATTATAATTCATTCAATTAAAAACTTTTTATTTATTTTATTCAATTCTATTCATCACACTCTCAAACTGCAACCAATGTGCAGAGAAATAATATCTACCTTTAAATACCCGCTGCCATCAAACTCCAAAAATTCCTCACATTTCCACAACCCATTTTCAACTTCCGAAAAATCAGTTCTCTCATTTCTCCATTTTCCCAATACCAATGGGTCCCATTCCAAAGCTCTCTCCGGCCACACCCGCCGGAAAATGGCTGGGCTTCGTCACCGCCGTTTGGGTCCAGGCCATTTCCGGCAACAATTACACATTCTCCAATTACTCCGACGCCCTCAAGTCCCTTATGGGTCTCACTCAGCTCCAGCTCAACAGTTTGTCCGTCGCTAAAGACGTCGGAAAGGCGTTCGGAATTCTCGCCGGACTCGCTTCCGACCATTTGTCAACGCCGGTGATACTGCTGATCGGCTCAATTGAAGGTTTGGTTGGGTACGGCGTGCAGTGGCTCGTTGTTAGTGGCCGGATTCAGCCTCTTCCTTATTGGGTGGTAAGTGATTATTTCGGTGTTTGCGATTTGTGTAATGTTGAGATAATTTTTGAAGTAAATGGTTTAATTGAGGTTGTTTAGTGATTTTGGTTCGTTAAATTGTAAAAAGATTGGATTTTTACGTGCAAATGGGATCTGGGAAGAAGCTGATTTTAATTAGCTTGTTGGAAATGGTTATAAAAACAGTTCTTTTGCTAACACACTTGAGATAGTTTAATTGAGATTAATTTAGTGATTTTTGGTTCATGAGATTGTAAACAGAATGGATTTTTATATGCAAATAGGATCTGGAATTGGAAAAAAGCAGATTTCGATTAGCTTATTGGAAATGGTTATAAAAAACAGTTATTTTGCTAACATACTTGAGAAGTTGAGATCAAGACATTCACTTTTGGTGTTTAGATTAGATAAGTTTGACATTGGTGAAGTATGAGTATTATTCCTATGAGTTATGAGTCTTATGGCATTTGAAGGTGGGGCCTTGTAACAAGGAGACTTGTTCGGTTTGACATCAGTTTATTTATCAGACTAGTCTGTGATGACATGGGTGACTAAATATAGTATACGAATCTGCAGATGTGTATTTTTCTGTGTATGGGAGGGAACAGCACCACATGGATGAATACAGCGATCCTGGTGACCTGCATTCGCAATTTTCGCAAGAATCGGGGTCCGGTTTCGGGGATTCTGAAAGGGTATGTGGGTTTAAGCACGGCCATTTTCACTGACCTCTGTTCTGCTCTGTTTGCTGATGACCCGGCGAAATTCCTACTTATGTTGGCTACCATTCCACTACTTGTCTGTCTCTGTGCTATCTTTTTCCTCCGGGAGATTCCGCCCTCATCCACCGTTGATGAGGAGAATGATGAAACCAAATACTTTGCTGTAATCAACGTTCTTGCAGTTGTAATTGCGCTTTACTTACTGGCGTTTGACTTATCGGGTGATCATGGGCGTTTGTTTTCGCAAATATTTGCTGGGATACTAGTGGTTTTACTTGCTTTGCCTATGGCCATTCCGATTTACCTAGCTGCAAGGAGTTTTGTACGTTCAGGTGCGGAAGTTGTGGATTTCGAACAGGACGTGATTGTGCCATTGATTGCGGAGGTGAAGGACGATGAGGATGAAGAGGTGGAGGTTGAAAAGACTTCTGGTGAGAGGAGGAAGCCGGTGCTGGGAGAAGAGCACACGGTGTTGGAAGCGTTGAGTACAGTGGATTTTTGGATTCTGTTTCTTTCTTTCTTGTGTGGAGTTGGAACAGGTCTTGCAGTTATGAATAATATGGGTCAAATGGGATTGGCTCTTGGGTACACGGATGTATCCATTTTTGTTTCACTCACAAGTATTTGGGGCTTCTTTGGACGTATATTATCCGGTTCCATCTCCGAGTTCTTCATCAAGTAAGCTGATTACTTTTTTTACTGTTACATTGCTAAATTAGTCACTTGTTTTATAATCACTTTATGCTTTACCTGCTTATAACAACTCTATTGACCAAAAGCAGTTTAGTGTTTAAAATCCCTAAATGGTTTGACATCTAATACCAAATCTTGTTATAGGACCAACATATATAGTAAATTAATATTTATGCGGCCTAAATCACGTGAGACTTAGCTCGCAAGGAAATCGTATCATGTATTTGGACAAGTAAACTCTATTAAATATTAATTAAATCCAAGATTAGGTACATTCTTTCCTAAAAGATCTTAACTAAACGAACAGATTGATTATTCAGTTTGTTTATTAACAAGTTGTGCTTATCTTACATTTGATGATGACTAAATGTGCACTGGTACTGCAAGTCAGTGGAAGTTTTTTAAAGAATGAAAAGAACATGTATAAAGACTTAAAGATCTAGTATATGGTGGGGTCTTGCTAAATATCCCATAGGGTGATAGTTACGCTTGCATACCTAATCATGCACTACACATTTCTTGGCTTCTTGCTCTGTATGCTTTAGTTACAGGTTTGTCATACTGCACGCGGTACCAGTGAATCTATTTGTTTATGTTTTACCTATATCACAAACTGCTGCGTGGAATGTCCGCGATCACTTTATACCACTTGCTCAGTGAATCTGTTGTCGAAAATATACCACTTATTGGATCAATAGTGCAAAATGAGCAACAATGATCTAGTTGCTCAGCTCAGCTTCTGGGTTAAAAAGAATTGTTGAAAGTTCACCAGGGGATGGATGTGTTCGGGGATCGGAGAAGGGTGTATTATTTTTCCATGGGTTGCTCCTTACCGGTACCACTCTCATGGTCCCTACCCAAAGTAAAGTTTTAAAGGAGTAGGTAGTAAGGACCACTGGTTAGCTTTGCACAAAATATCATGTTGAATTTAAAATCTTGTGGTCACAGTCTAGTCGGAGCAAATATAAAATTGATGGGTGACTAAATGATAAATGAAAAGTACATAATTAGATTGTGAAAGCACGAAAATTCATCAGCTCTGCTACAAGTCACAAGGCTCGCAACAATGTGAATAGTTAAATTGTATATTCTGCAATAATGTTATTATTATTTCTTATTCAAATATAATTTAGCTCACATGGCACCATATATAGCTTAACAACACAGTGTAAGTTCTCAAACAATTGTGTCACTTGTTCTTGTTCACAGGAAAGCTGGAACACCAAGACCAATATGGAATGCTGCTTCCCAGATCCTCATGGCCCTTGGCTATATCATGATGGCCGTGGCTCTACCCGGATCCCTATACTTCGGATCCATAGTCGTTGGAATCTGCTATGGAGTCCGTCTTGCTGTCACAGTTCCAACCGCCTCTGAACTCTTTGGACTTAAATACTACGGTCTAATCTACAACATACTCATCCTGAACCTCCCACTTGGCTCATTCCTCTTCTCCGGCTTGCTTGCTGGTTATCTATACGATGCTCAGGCAGTACGAACAGCTGGGGGTGGCAACACATGCATAGGGTCGCACTGCTACAGGCTCGTATTTGTGGTCATGGCAGTTGCATGCATTGTCGGGTTTGTTCTCGATGTTGTGCTATCTGTCAGAACCAAGAAAGTGTATGCCAAGATCTACAACTCTAGGAAATCTCAGAAATCCTTAAACGGCCAATAGCTACTAGTCGAGGAGTATAATCCCATGTTAGATAGGTGACTGATGGGATGACTCTCCCAGTGATGTCCTCTTGTTATACGCTGTGTTTATGCATTCTTTGTCTGTGCCTATCCGGTGTTGTTGTAAAATGTATTAGATCAAGCATTCAGGAAGATGCAGTGAGATTACTGAGAACTTTTAAGGATTAGTGTATTGTATTTCAGCAATTGTAATAATACAGTAGTGTGTATCTCTGATTTAATGAATGTGCTTTCTAGAGACTAGTCTCTTTTATTGCTATTTGATGTTGGATCCAATAAAGTAATGTTATGGTCTAGTCCAACAACTTGAAGCCCATCACCTGGGAGTTATTTGGGCCTTTGGGGAGCTTTAAGCCCAGTCCATTAACAAGATGAACATTACATTTGAGACCACATATGGTAGTTTCCCTCAAACCGATTTCATACTTTCGGCTCTGTTATCTTCTTCGGAACAAAATATAATTAGTTATAGTTGAAAAAAATAGAACTTAATTTACAAACACATAAGATTCTCGAAAGTTACCACAGTCCCAACAAAATGAATATTCTATTAACATTGTCTTAATTTCCAATATTTTCACTTCCATCACATTCCCTCCAACTCCACTTCCCCCCCCCCCCCCCCCCTTCCAGCGACACGAGAACTCTATTGTCTCCGAGGCGGTTGTCAACAACTGTAGAATTGACCTCCGCCCCACCCCAGCCTCCCTCTGCCAGTGCCTACTGGCACCATCACATGCAACATAGCCTGAAATAGTGGCAAAGTCTCTTCTATCATGTTACCATGATTCTACAATGCATCATATAGGAATTAGTGTCTATTAATGAAAAATAATCGAACTTGTTAACACAAAAGTCTCCCCAAAATCCCGGCCTGCCTTTCACATTAATCTATAAAAACATGCTTAGATAACGACAAGAATATACGTTGTTTACGGAAAATTAAGTGTTTCTGTATTAATCATGTATCAAGAAATTGATTAAGCCTCTAATCTTCTTATTATTTATTTTTCCGAAAAATAATTAATTGCAAGTGTATTCATGAAATTAGATCTGCGTCATGTCTTCATCAATCTAGTAAACTAATTAAACCCCAGTTGTTAGTTGATTATGTTAACGTGCACGAGACTTACCAAAATCCGCTTCGACTCGGTTCTTTTAAGTCTAACTTCATGATCATTTTGTTATTAAGTTGAGTAGGACTCCAATCGTTGATATTCAATAAGGTTAACTTCATTTTTATATATCTACATGTATTTTTCGCTAACAAATTCCAGTTGATCTAGAATTTGATTAAAGCTCAAACTAAATGAGACAAGTTTAAGTCTACTTAATATGATTCGAGCTTTAAAATCAATTTTCCTTCTTTCTAGGGAGATGATTAAACATGACTCGACAACTACTAAAATTTGAAGAGGGACATATTTTGCTCAACTCGGCTCGTTTATCACCCTATTCGTGTTCATAAACGGGTGCATGCATGCATTCTTGAGTGAAGCACCTACAATATGAAGCACAAGGAATGTAGTACTACCTCCTTGGCGTTATCCAAAAAAACTTCATACAATAATCCTCCGCCTTTGAGCTTTTTTAAAATGGGTAGTAATATTTCAAGTAGCAACCTGCTGAAAATGGAGTTGTGAATCTTTAATTAATACAGGTGTACTTTGCATCGTAACACAAAATACTCCATCTCATATTTTAAAAGTATTTAAAATCATCATGTATCTATATATCAATCACAACCACGTATAATAAGTTGTTTTCCAAAATCCAATACAATTATATGGTTTTAGTTTGGACGGTTACAAAAGTGCTTTCATTCAAGTATAACGTACAATCCACGCAGCGGATTCCCCAAAATCTTTAGTTTAGTACATTGATTACATTTAAACTAGAGAAAAGATTGTTGACCATAAACATGCTAATAATATAAAATGACTTATGACTTGAATTTGATTTAGGAATTAATTGAAAATCGATTTGTATTGGATAATGAACATTTAAATAGTCGGTTTTATTTAACTTTTTTTTTCTTTTCTTTAGGGACTTCAATTTGATTAACTTCATCATTATCCTTTACAAAAAGAACTTCACTAGACTAATGTCCACACGATCAATATAGGTCACATTATTGATATTCATTAAAGATTGCATTCATACCAAATTTATCTCCATCAATTAAATAAATCTCAATTAATGTGATTTGGTGGAAACGGACATCAATTTTGTTATTATAATTTAAAATTTATAATTTTCTTTTAAACGATTAAAGGGTGACTCGGACCGCGATTTATTAGTTGGAGGTGAATCGTCTTACCAACTGAACTACGCATCGTTGTTTAGAATTCATAATTTAATGATAGATATTATACATATGTCATTTAAGCAGTTATATACGTCCGAAACATGAAATAAAAATGTTTTGTTTTCATTCTCGAAAAATCAAACATCCATCTTCATCGGAATCATCTGTAAATATTTTACCATAATAGAATTTTATCTAATCTAAAAATCCAAACTTTTGGATGAAAATGTATAATATATATCATTTGACTCACATAAAATTGGGTTCGAATCTGTGATCCCATATTAATTTTTCACCCGAATGAATTTCACTCATCTGAATATAATCTTGAGTTGTTATGCTCTGTTATCTTCAACTGAAATTTACTGAACTGAACTGAAGTATAGTATAAATTTAACTAAGCAAAGTTGAATTAAACTGTATAAGTTTTCAGTTGAAGATGATAAAACTTAAACTTATAATCCACATGTGTTAAGTTGAATTTGATTTACGTCAATATTATATTTCCTGAAAACTTCACTAGACTAATAACTCAGATAAACATTGATTATATTATTAATATTCATTAAATATTGATGATTAAGTCGAAATATACAATTCTAATTTTATTGTAAATATCATAATATTCTTTTTGTAGTACGTAAATAAATTGTTTCCATTTTCAGAAAATTATATACCAATCTTCACCACTCATGTAGGTTCAACTATTAAATTTTATCCCGTATCAACTCGTTTCAAATTTACATCTAACTTTACGCATTCAGAATTACATGTTGGGTTTCTCCAAGACGAATGGCCTAATTACCAATCAGTCCTCATTGTTGTAAAAATTCAAATGATATCCCTCCAAGTCCAACGTTCCAAATATGGTAACACCAACCCAACTTCATTAAATGCAGAGCACGACAACCAGCGATACCTCTGCAAAATCTTTATGATTCCTAAACCAATCACACACCGTCCGATCAAATCCGGCCAACTTCCACCGTCCGATCCGCATTAAATGCACTCAACTTTCCCTCTTTACTTCACTCTCTTTCACCCACATCACACACAGTCAAAGAAACAAACACCAACTCATTTCCGCCACCTTACTCGCCTCCACCGCCACTATCTCCGGCCAAGTCTCGGAACCCACCTCTGAAATCACCTCAACACCCTCCAGTGCTGCTCAAAATTCAATCTTGGGAGGAAGAGATATGGAGCTGTATTCATGGAGTAAGTGTAAAAATCTAGTCTTTTTGCTTTTGTTCTCTTGTTTATGCTGCAAAGTGTTGAGTTTGGGTTCAATGTCGTCTATTGCAATTTCGTATGGTGAAAAGGGTTCGGTTTTCTGTGGGTTGAAATCGGATGGTTCTCATGTAGCTAGCTGCTTTGGGTCAAACCTTGTTGTTGTTCAGTCAGCTCCAAAGAATCTGTCTTTTCATGGTTTAACAGGTGGTAGTGGATTTGTTTGTGGGCTTCAGATGGATTTGAACTTGCCCTTTTGTTGGGGTAGTACAGGGCTTGTTCCACTAGGTAAGTCTTTGAAAATGGGGAATGGGAATCCGGAGTATTTGGAAATTAGTGCAGGTGATGATCATTTGTGTGGGTTGAGGAAACCTTTGATGGGGAATTTGAGGAACATCTCTTTAGTTGATTGTTGGGGGTATAACATGACGAAAAGCCATGTATTCGATGGGCAGATAGTGTCGATTTCAGCAGGTTCTGCTTTTAATTGTGGTTTGTTTGCTCAAAATAGGAGTGTGTTTTGCTGGGGTGATGAGATTAATAGTAATGTGCAAGGGCTGATCCCGAAAAGGTTGAAGTTTAAGAAGATTTCTGCTGGAGGGTATCATGTTTGCGGCATTTTGGAGGATTCTAGGGTTGTTTGTTGGGGGAGGAGTTTGAATCCTGATGAAGAGGAGTCGTCGAATTCTGTTTTGTATGCGGGAGAGCTTAATGTGGATATAGGACAGTCAACACCACTGGAACCTATGCTTTCGGTTGTTGGGGGACGGTTTCATTCTTGTGGGCTTAGGAGTTATGATAGAGCTGTTGTTTGTTGGGGATTTATAGTGCCAAAGAGTACATCGCCGCCTAATGGTGTGAAGCTTTACGAGATTGCTGCTGGGAGTTACTTTACTTGTGGAGTTCTTGCTGAAAAAACGCTGTATCCCGTTTGCTGGGGTGTTGACTTTCCTGTGGCTCTGCCCATTGCAGTTTTGCCTGGAGTCTGCAAGCAGACTCTTTGTTCTCCTGGTTTCTATAGTCTTGATAATGCGAGTGCTCCGTGTAAGTCCCCTGGCTATCATATCTGCTTACCCTGTAGTGTTGGTTGTCCTGAAGGAATGTATGAAGCTGATAAATGCAGTTCAACATCGGATAGGCAATGTCGATATAATTGTTCGGCTTGCAGATCTGGTGATTGCGTTTCCAGCTGTTCTAGTGCTGCGTCTAGTGGTAAAAGGAATCAGAAGTGGTGGTCATTGCAGTTACGCCTTATAATTGTGGAGGTCATGTTTGTTGTATTCTTGGTACTTGCCATATCGTTGGTTTCAGTTCTGTATGTGCGGCACAAGTTAAGGAACTGTAGGTGCATTGTTACGTCTCAGAAAAGTAATAAAACTAGCTCCTTTCGCAGGGAGAGTGGTAAAGTTAGGCCTGAAGTAGATGAGTTGAAAATACGGAGGGCTAAGATGTTTGCTTACGAGGAACTAGAAAGAGCCACAGGGGGTTTCAAGGAAGAATCACTTGTTGGAAAGGGTAGTTTCTCGCGTGTCTTTAAAGGAGTTTTAAAGGATGGCACTGTGGTTGCGGTAAAAAGGGCTATTTTGACTCCTGATTTGGAGAAGCACTCAAACGAATTTCACACTGAGCTTGACTTGCTTTCAAGGTTAAATCATGCACATTTACTTGATTTGCTGGGGTACTGTGAAGAGGCTGGAGAAAGGCTACTCGTTTACGAGTTCATGGCTAATGGCTCCTTGCACCAACACCTTCATTCTGAGAACCGGGAAAAAAAAGAGCATTTGGATTGGGTACGAAGGGTTACCATTGCAGTACAAGCAGCTCGTGGGATTGAATATCTGCACGGTTATGCTTGTCCCCCAGTGATTCACCGCGACATAAAGTCGTCAAACATTCTTATAGACGAAGAGCACAATGCACGTGTGGCAGACTTTGGTCTTTCCTTGTTGGGACCTGCTAATAGTAGCTCCCCACTAGCTGAACTTCCTGCTGGGACGCTTGGTTATCTTGATCCCGAGTACTATAGGCTTCACTACCTGACAACAAAATCTGATGTTTACAGCTTCGGCGTTTTACTTTTAGAAATCATAACCGGTCGAAAAGCTATTGACATGCGATGCGACGAAGGAAACATAGTCGAATGGGCTGTCCCCCTGATCAAATCAGGTGATATTGCATCCATTTTGGATCCGGTTCTGAAACCTCCTTCAGATCTTGATGCTCTAAAGCGAATAGCTAATGTGGCGAGCAGATGTGTGAGAATGAGAGGAAAGGAGAGGCCATCGATGGATAGAGTAACTACGGCTTTGGAACATGCACTTGCGTTGCTAATGGGTAGTCCGAGCAACGAGCAGCCTATTTTGCCGACTGAGGTTGTTTTGGGAAGCAGTAGAATGCACAAGAAGAGCTCTCAGAGATATGGAAACCGATCAGCTTCTGAGACGGATGGTGGAGACGTGGAGGATCACAGAATAGAAATACGAGCTCCATCATGGATAACATTTCCTAGTGTTGCCTCTTCCCAGAGACGCAAATCATCTCTTTCTGACTCTGATCTTGATGGAAAGCATCTGGAATCGAGAAACACGGGAAATGGGAATGGTGTTGGAGACGGGTTGATGAGAAGCCTTGTTGAAGAGATCAGTCCTGCTTCACCACGACAAAACATGTACTTGCAGCACAACTTCTAGTCAGCATCCAAACGATGCAGGTAGAGTTCTGTCTCTTGGCTTGCTACTAATTTATCGATCTTGCGGTTTAATCTATGCAAAACTGTACAGATTTTCCTCCATGGATCAATAGCAGTGACTTAACCGAGTCAGTTTTCTGCAGTCTGTAAATTTTGCTGTTATGTATGTGCATCCTGGATCTTGTGAAAGTAAATAGTAACCTTGCCAATTCGCTTGGCCTGCTTAACATATCTTTCCATGGCATCCGCATTTTTACATTTATCCTAAACAGTACAATGAAACAAGATGAAAATCATAGAACTACTGGTTTTGCTCACTACCTGTATAGAAGAGGGAGGGGATTAGACACTTTAGCAGGCTTGCCTGGGACAAGCCACGGAGATACTTGTAAGTCGATTAGTCAAGGTTTTCACCACGAACCTCTCGATTTAGGCAGTTTGATACTAGTAAATGTGTCTAATACATCCTTAATAAGTACTGTATGAGACTACTTGTGGATAATCAAAAGGACATGATACCACAAAATTCGCAATCTTGTCTATTTGCTCGATCACATGGATTCGGTAGCTATTGGGGCTCGGCCTTGTCTGCAATCACCGCGGATCGTGGAGCAGTCATTCTATAACCACCTATCACAAAGAAATCATATGTGCCCATGCAAAGACCAGTCCCTAAAACTCTTCTGTACCACAAGTGATGTTCTATTGCAGAGGCATGGAAATGAGATCATGATTGGTTTCATCCCACGCCAAGTTGAAAGTTATGGGCACTATGTTTCACAACTTATCTGTAAAACTTAGGCACAAAGGCTAGAATCACAAGTTCACACATGTAACACTTTCCCTTTTCACTATTCTATAGTTCTGCAAACTTTGAGTTTGAGCCATCTTAGGACATGTCATCAGTTTCCTTTTGTCTTAAAGGGAGATGTTCCTTTAGTTGGACGGCAAACCTTTACTGGTATCTACCTAGTACATAGTGTAGCAAGGACATAGACACGGGATCAAAATGTGACATTTTGTTGCGAACTACAGGTCACAGTCGCAATCTCACATAATATGATATTGTCCATTTTAACTTGTTGCGAACTACAGGTCACAGTCGCAATCTCAAGATAGTAAGTAACACATCAATATTTTCATAGTGTGGGGTGCCATAGAATGAAGTAAGCCAATTGTTTGGTAGTCATAAAACAATAGGCTCCATCACGGAGTACAAATTACACACTAATATAGTAACTCAAGTCCATTTTCCATAGTCACGGGAGTTACAAGCATCCAAGCTTTCAATTCTAGCCTTTTCCCTTACAATTCTCTGACACTAGTCACTGGATCCTGCCAATTTTAATTCCCTAGTTTGCCCGTTGGAACCTTAATTTAATCCAAACCCCTTCAACATCCACATAACACTAAGTTTCGTACATGAAACACGACTAGGATATGTACTCGTTAAAAGAAATTCGAGTGATCTTGCACCTTAACATTTGATTAAGTCTCTATGGTATCTTCGATTCTATATATGTTTGACGTTTATTCGTTAAAAGAAATTCGAGTGGTCTTGCACCTTGACATTTGATTAAGTCGCTATGGTATCTTCGATTCGATATAAGTTTTAGGTTAAACATGTATCATGTGATATTCTTAATCTGTTACATGTAATTAATCTGTTACATGTATATAATCTGAATTCGAATGTGATAACATCATGGCCATCACATGCCACATGCCAACAACATCTATATATAGTATACACTACTTTGCTTGAGGAAACCAAACCAAACTAAACTCCTTGTTCATATAACCAATTAACTTTTTCATCAGCAGCACCTTTTAGCCTTTTCTTGTTATTGCATGTGAATAGAAGCCATTGTTTCACAGAAAAAACAAACTGTTTCACCTGTGATGTTATTGTCTTCTCCAGACTCCAAGGACAATGCATCAAAATCTTATCTTGGTTAATTTTATAAGCAGCATGTCAAGAACCATGAGAGGTCTGATCCTTGTTACTCTGCTGCTGGTTCTCCTCTCAATTTCCCCAGTTTCGTCTTACGGTTCGCCCTCTTCCTTAATTTCGCGATTCTGTATATTTGATTACTCTGTTCAATCTCATTGCGTTTTGATCGTATTGCAGATGGGCCACTGTACGATTCATCTGCCTATACCGAGGTACGAATGCTTCAACGTTATGAAAGCATGGAAGTGTGAACATTATTATGTTGAGTATTGGCCTAATTGACATTTGAGTCTTTGTGGGAATGGTTGCAGTGTAAAGTGCAGCCAGAGGAGCCACTTTACTATGGTGGGATGCTCAAGGATCAAGAACCGGATTTTGAACAGGTTGTTACGGACAATGGTGTTCGTGTCATAAGGCCATTGTTTACGCTGCAAAATCTAACTCAGGGGACTAAATATTGCTTCTCAAGTAAGGTTCCTTGCTTCATTTCTCCACAATGATACAGTTTCGTACTTTCATATTTCTACTTTGCACGTAGCGAAAAGAAGTATATATATCTTCAGCGTTTTAAATGGCAGTTTGGATCAAGATTAGTGATTCAGATTCAGCTCTCTTGAGAGCAAGCCTTGAGACTGAAGAGACGACGTTGCAGTGCATCGGAACTGTAATTGCTAAACAAGGATGTTGGTCATTTCTCAAAGGCGGATTTGTTCTGTCATCACCATCAGGCTCATCCAATCTTACTCTCCAGGTAATTCGATTGTTTTACCAGGGCACTGTGTAACGTAGCATCACTTTATCATGTGATTTCATCTTATTTGACCAAACGGTCCATCCGTACTCTTTTGTAACAGACTAGAACTGGTGGAGACCATATCAATGTAGCAGTTGCAAGCGCTTCTTTGCAACCTTTTACAGACGAGCAATGGCGATTGAATCAAAATGCCAAAATTAACAAGGTAATCATAACTTAGCTAAATTGAAATCCATTTGAGATAATTTGTAAGAGAAGGCTAATGAACCGGTTTGCAGGAAAGAAAGCGTGCCGTTACCATCCATGTGGCAGATAAGCAAGGAATTAAACTCCAAGGAGCAGAAGTTAAGATAGAGCAGGTCGCGAAAGACTTCCCGTTCGGATCAGCTATAGCTAGTAGCATAATTGGGAACTCGCGCTATCAGAAGTGGTTCACTGATAGATTCAACGCAGCAGTTTTTGAGAACGAACTCAAGTGGGACGCCACTGAGCCTGAACAAGGTCAGGTGAACTACACAAGACCAGACCAAATGCTAGAATTCGTCCGAGCCAATCAAATAGTAGCCAGAGGACACAACATTTTCTGGGAGAATATAAACACGACCCCCAAATGGGTTCGGAATCTAACAGGACTGAGCCTGCAAGAAGCTGTGAGCTCTAGAATCCAGAGCCTGATGAAGAAGTACAGAGGAGAGTTCATTCACTGGGATGTTAGTAATGAGATGCTCCATTATGATTTTTACGAGAATAGGCTCGGGCCTAATGCCACCCTTCAGTTCTTCGAGACAGCCAATCAGGCTGACCCACTGGCTACGCTCTTTATGAACGAGTATAATGTTGTGGAAACCTGTAATGATATCAACTCAACCGTTGATACATATGTGTCGAAGATGAGAGAATTGGAGGCAGGTGGTGTGTCGATGGATGGAATCGGACTCCAGGGTCATTTTGGTGTACCTAACGCCCCACTCATGAGGGGTATCCTAGACAAGTTGGCGACTCTCGGACTTCCAATTTGGTTGACGGAAGTTGATATAAGTAACAAGTTCAGCTCGAAAACACAGGTAATGGATCTCCATCCACCACCATCACTTAAGTTATTACCTTCGCTGTTAACATTTAGTTGTTTATGTTCCAGGCCATGTACCTAGAAGAGGTTTTAAGAGAAGGCTTTTCACATCCTGCTGTGAAAGGGATCATCATGTGGTCAGCTCTGCGTCGAGGCAATTGCTACCAAATGTGCCTGACAGACAACGACTTTAACAATCTCCCGACTGGTGACGTAGTAGACAAGCTCCTAAACGAGTGGCAAACTGGACATGTTGAGGGCCACACAGATGAACGCGGTTCCTATAGCTTTTTTGGATTCTTGGGTGAACACAAAGTCACAGCTAAGTATGAGTCTACAGTGTTTGATACGACATTTTCGCTATCAGAAGGCATGGAAACTAAACATGTTAACATTCAACTGTAATGTATGTAACCCCATGAATTGAGCCCTGTGATGACGGTTCATCCATGATTTTCCCCGAATTCACAAGATTCAAATCTAGCTCAGGTCAAGAAAATTCATTAAGCGCCTATAACACACACATTCGTGTAATTTGGAGATGAATAGCAGAGGAAAACACTGCATTAGCCATAACAACCAAGAAATAGGATGCAATCATATTGTTCCAATGTAGAAGCAACTGTTTTGGTTTTGAGACAAATCTAAATCTGAAAATTGATTTTGGTGGCAGCAGAATCAGAATGAGCATCAGGCATCGAGAAATCTTCGTTCACGTTCGATTTCGTGCTTTTCATTGATCTATCTGGTGAAGCGTTCATCATCATCATTAGCTACACTATTGAAACAGAGAGATTTCAAGCGTTCATGCTCTAATTGACAAATCGATCATACTTCCTAGTCCCCGTTCCATGTTTCCTATTTTAATTTCTTTCAGTTAATCATCTCCAACTCCGACCACAAAATAATTTTGTTAAACGGCGATTATAAAATATTAGTTAAACAGGCTACATATTCATATTCAAAACTCAAAATTGTATTTTTTTTTCAATTTCTTGTTAGTATCCGCTACATGCGACTAATTCAACCGAATAATGTCGATGCGACTAATTCAACCGAATAATGTCGATGCGACTAATTCAACCGAATAATGTCGAGCATTTTTTGAAGGGGTGACTCTCCGAATGTTGTTTTTTACATCTCAAAAGCTTGAACTTGAGAACTTGATTAAATGAACTCATGTTCCTTACCATTGGAGCTAACAATCAACAATCATCGGTAAAAAATTATATTTTAAATATAATGGGTCTGCATGAAGAGGTCTTGGGGCGCAAGTAAATTGAGAAATATTGTATTTTCTCCGAAACATGGACCATTGACAATTTGACATGCTCTCACAAAAAGACTTGAGCCCCAAGAACCAACTTTTCATGGAATTAAAGTATTCTTGTTATTTAATATTGCAAATTGCAAGCTTAATTATCCACTTCTATATAAGCCAATAGTATTCTACTTGAGTTTCAAATCAAAATTAAGGTGAATTTTACAAAAAATAATGGTGTCTCTAAAGACTCAAAAGAGGTTAGCCTCTAGCATTCTCAAGTGTGGGAAGAACAAGGTGTGGCTCGATCCTCATGAGTCCTTTCATATGTCCATGGCCAATTCGAGTACGTTACTAGCTACCAATCGATGTTTTCATTTTACTTTCACTGCATGTTAGTTTCTTATTTACATGTGGTAAATTTTTTAGATTAACATTTACATATATCTATGAAAGGGTTCAATATAAGGAAGCTCATAGATGATGGTTACATCCTAATGAAGCCTCCGAAACTCCATTCAAGATCACATGCAAGGGGAACTATGGAAGCTAAGCGGAAAGGCAGACACTCGGGATATGGAAAGCGAAAGGGGACAAAGGAAGCAAGGCTACCGACGAAGCTATTATGGATGAGGCGGATTAGGGTTTTGCGCAGTTTGCTACACAAGTATCGCGATTCAAACAAAATCGACAAGCACATATACCGTGACTTGTACATGAAGGCGAAGGGGAACGAGTTTAAGAATAAACGCGTGTTAATGGAGAGTATTCACAAGTTGAAGAATGAGAGGAAAGGAGCAAAAGTATTCCAACATCAGTTCATGGCTATTAGGGAGAGACAAAGTTTAAGAAAATGAAAATTGTTACTGCATTTATCTTTGTAATGTCTTGTCGATATCATGTGCAGAAATTATAATAAATCAACAGTTTGATAACTTTAAATAAATATATATGTTAATATAATCTGAACAAAATTTCAATCTATATATTTAATTAGTTTATTTAAATAAATCGATAGTTTGATATGTGATGATCGCTCATTGTACATATTTTAATACAATGATTGTATTGAAATTTATTAAAGGCCGGGTTTAGGTTTCCAACAAGACTAAGTCGCAAATTGAAAACGCAATTTATCCCAATTCCACTATGTTTGTAAATCACGCTCTAAAGATTGTTCCCCTGCAATTAGAACGTAAGTTGTTAATTAAGTATTAAAAATCTTAATTAACACAATTTCGGAGAGCAATCTTCACATAAAATTGCAATCCAATCCGGGACTTATATTGTTTTACAGGTAAGTCCTTAACTTTCAACCTTTTGTCTCATTCCAGTCCCTCAACGTTAAAATATCAACTTTCTGCATGCAGCAACCTTATTAAATTATTAAAGATAATTCTATTTTATCTTTAACCTCACATTGTTACAATTAATGCAAGTTTTAATTACTCTTTAGTATTGATAAACATTCACAATTAATTTTCGTGTAATTAATATTCATTCATAGAACATAGTTGAATTTAGAAACCGTACAGTATTATATAAAGAACTACCATAAAATCAATCTCCTATATATATATATATTTTCCAGTTCTCATAAGTCATTATAACAATGGTAAAACTTGTGTTGCTGGTCGTATCCTTAATCTCATTATTTCAACATATGTTATGCGATTCCTTTTCTAGAATTCAAATCGAAATAAGTAACAATTGCTTCAAATATACATCACCATATACTTTCCAGGTTAGCCCAAGTTGCACCTGGATCGTATACAATCAAGCTGATGTCGACAAGATGTTCTTACAAGCACACAATATAAGAAGATCTCGCGCGAAACTACCCCCTTTGGAGTGGAATCACAACCTCGTTGAGGAGGCTAAACGAGCTGGTGTAAGCTGGATGCAAGATATACAATACAAGCATCAATGCCAAAATATTACATGCGGGGTAAATATTGGTGGCCTTCCTGACATATATGATCCTGCTGATGGAGGTCTTGAAGGTTTATTAGCTGAGATGCATTCTTATTATTACTCGAAAAATGTGACTGAATTAGGTTGTGCACAACTTCCTGCCCCAGCAATTTGGTGCGACTGTAATCCTGCATTTTTCACTGTATGTGTATATTCTCCGATTTTAAATAAATATACTAGATTTTCTTAAATAATACTCTGAAAAAATTCAATAATGTTCCAGTTTGTTACCATTAGATTTTCTTACTTTCATTATATACAATTTATGTAAATAATATATCTGTATATATATTCTTTTGTTTCAAACTGTTGTTATTGTCTTAAATTATGAAACTTCTTTTGTTTTTTTTTTAATTTATTTTTTCATTATTTGATCAGTTTAATGAGGTAGCATGTGAAATGTCGTAGTTGACATGTTGACTGACATGCCATGTCAGATTAATTAGTTAAACTTGTCAATCTGGTTTTTTGTTATCACGATTGAAGAAGTAACAAGATTAATGTCACATGGTGAAGAAACGATGCACATTGTCTGTCATATATCCTATACGACTGGACCATTGCTTCCTTTATCCCGATTGAAAGGCCATGCAATGATTAACTTATGTTTGGCATAGTTACATTTAATTTTTAGGTTGTTAAGGAAGGCAATGATTAACTTATGTTTGGAAACTGTAAATAAAAGTCGAGTAAATTTAAAGCATTTTGGTCCCTGGTTTACAGTTGAGTTATATGAGTATTCCAATCTGATGTAATTTTCAAGTCCTCAAGTTTGGTAAATGCAATCGGGTCCCTGTCAGTGTTACGTTCGACCATGAAGTCATGATCTACTACCACATTGGTAACTCGAGTTATTCTTGTATCCATCTGACCTCAAGTTTGGTAAATGTCAATCGGGTGCCTGTCACCAATATGCAAGTTTGGATTGAAACATATATATTGAAGTGTTTGTTTCTACGTTCAAATTGAATTTATTTAACGCAAATTGACTTTTACTCAATTTTACATTTAGCTCTCAATTGTGTCACATTTGACTTCTCAATTTACTCTATTCGAATTTAGTTACTATTTATCTGTTCGAAATTCAATTCAAATTTAAATTCAAATGTAAAAACAAACACTCCGGTAGTATTTCTTTAGCTATATGTTTCACAAAAGTCACATCCAGCAAAATTCTCTTCTCAAAGGATGGAAAATGAAATCAAGAACTAAAGTTACATATATCATATATGTCACACTTGAAACCAAAAATAACAAAAAGTGGACAAATGCAATTGAAACTGGTGAGCAACAACTCCTAGTTGAACTCCCCATTGCCAAACCAGCCAACATGATCCATCTTTCTGTTGCATTCCTTGTGTGCCTGACCCGTAGGCGGACCCTGAATTCGCACCCGTAACATCAGAATTCGCCTCTTGGTATTGTCCGGTGAAGTACCCTCCGGTCCCCACAGAGCTTGATCCTGATAAGGACCCAATCAGCATTTGTTATTCCTGAAGCAGTCATTGTTGGAGTAGTATCTCGAAGATTTTTTACTACAATGAATTGAATAGGATTCAATGCTACAACATCATTATATTAGCGACATATAAACCAAGGAAATTTACACAAACATACCCCTAAGATTACGACTAACTATATGAACTCATGCCATTAGAACCATTGAAACTTACTTCACTACTTTTAAACTTCAGAAGTTCATTGCTAGGGGTCACACTTACATCATATACCACATGCCAACAGAACCTTCTATATATACTATGTTGTTTAAGGAAACCAAACCAAACTCCTTGCTAAAGCCTTTTCAATAACAGAAGCCATTATCTTCTCCAATTAAAAGACATTTAAATCTTCTCTTGGTTAATTCTGCATGCTGAAATTATCCACCAGATCAAGAACCATGAAAGGCCTACTCCTTGTTACTACTCTGCTGGTTCTCCTCTCAATTTCCCCAGTTTCGCCTTATGGTTCGTCCTCTCTACCTTAAATAGTTTAGCGGTTCTGTATATTTCATAATTCACTGTCTAGTGTCTATTAATCTCATTGCATTTTGATTTTATATTGCAGACGGGCTGCTCTACGATTCGTCTGCCTATATCGAGGTACTTATACTTCAACTGGATGGAACATTCTAATGTTGAGTCTTGGCCTAACATTTTGAATCTTCATGATAATGAAACAGTGTCAAATGCAACCAGAAGAGCCACTTTACAATGGAGGGATGCTCAAGGATCAGGAACCCGACAATGGTGTCCGTGCTATCAGGCCATTGTTTTCACTGCAAAATCTAATTCCAGGGACTAAATATTGCTTCTCAAGTAAGGTTCCTTATCCCTCATTTCTCCACAATGCATATTGTTTCGTATAAATTGTATTAACAATGTTTATCGTGTAACAGTTTGGATCAAAATAAGCGAAGAAGATTCAGCTCTTGTGAGAGCAAGCTTAGTGACCGAAGAGACGACGCATTGCATCGGGACAACAATTGCCAGACAAGGATGCTGGTCCTTCCTAAAAGGAGGATTCGTGCTGTCATCGCCGTCGGAGTCGTACAATATTACACTCCAGGTAATTTTGTTCAAATTCATCACCATCAGATTCTGTTTACAAGGGCATTATATAGTGCATATGATTCCATCTTATTTGACTGTTCTTTTATTTCAAACTGCTGTATCGTTTTCACAGAAATCGGATTTGCAGAATATCACAATAGAAGTTGCAAGTGCTTCTCTCCAGCCATTCACTAGTGAAGAATGGACAATAAACCAACAACTAAGCATCAATGCAAACAGAAAGGCGGATGTGATTATCCATGTTGCAGATGAATTTGGGTTCGGTCTTGCCGGCGCAAAAATTGCTGTAGAGCAATTGTCGAAGGCATTTATGTTTGGAGCTAACATTGACTATACTATAATCAACAATTCAAGCTATCAGGTTCGAACATGAACTTTTAAAACTTATCTTTCTTCATGATATATGCTTAAGTACTAGTTCCTTCCAATTTTATCCAGAAATGGTTCTCCGACCGGTTTAACGTGGCAACGATGTCAAACGAGCTTAAATGGTCGTACACAGAGCCTCTCCAAGGGCAAGTGAACTACGATACTCCAGACAAGATGCTGGAATTTCTCAGATCGAACGGAATCCATGCGAGAGGCCATTGCATCTTGTGGGAGGTGGAACCTTGCCTTCCAAAATGGGTGCAGAACCTGACGGATTTGGCTTTGAGGTCAGCCGTGGATTCTCGGGTCCAAAGTGTTGTATCTAGATACAAAACACAATTCATACACTGGGACGTGGACAATGAAGAGCTCCACTCACATTATCTCAGTGACAGGCTTGGTGACAATATTACACTCGAAACTTTCAAGACAGTCCATGAAGCTGACCCCACTGCGGTTCTATTTGAGAATGAATTCAACGTTGTGGAGCTATGTGATAATGATGTGTCAACAGTTGATGCCTACATATCCAGACTACAAGAGCTCCAACAAGGTGGGGCGGAAATGTTAGGGATAGGGCTCCAATCCCACTTTGGTGTCCCGAATTCTCCTCTTATGAGAGCGGTTCTGGACAAGTTTGCGATATTAGGCCTTCCAATATGGTTGACAGAATTGGACATCTCCAACCAAAATCAGAGCGAAAGTGATCCCGTTGTTCTGACTCGTCAAGCAAAGTATCTTGAGGAGGTGCTAAGGGAGGCGTTCTCTCATCCAGCAGTGAATGGATTGGTGTTGTGGACTGCCTTCACCCCATTAGGTCCTCGACTTTGCTACAAAATGTGCCTAACTGATGGTGAGTTTCATAATTTCCCAACTGGAGAGGTGGTGGACAGCCTACTGCAAGAGTGGGCAACTGGCTTGGTGGAGGGAAAGACCGATTGGATCGGACAGATGAGTTTTTCGGGCTTTCTTGGAGAATACAGAGTGAATGTGACTGATTGCTATGGAAAATCATCTAGCTACAATTTTACCTTGACAGGAGGCAGTGAACCACAACTCTGGACCATTACTGTTTGACCTGAAACATTATTAGCACTACTTATCTAATTGAAATGTTCTAGTTTAATTATCTTCTATGCATCTGTATTGTAGAAGGAGTACTTTCAACTTTATCAAGAAAAGGCAAATATTGCATCTGTATTGTAATATGGTGGAATGAAATGTGAGTTGAATCATGCATTAGCTAGTTAACATGCCAACTGTAGAGTACGTACACATTATAATGCTTGCAGTACAACTGCAATCCCTAACAAATTCTCACAGTTCAACCTGTGTTGCACAATGTACTACTTCACAACCGATTCCAATTCTTATGCTTGATTGAGTTCACAATGTGTAATCTATTTTTATTTTTCATCATATATGTTAAAAATGAAATAAATCACATTTGATATCTTTTTATAAATACAATTTGTTATATACTTACATGCTATTTGAGAAGGCATCAAAATCCAATTTTAAAAGTTTAAAATCCTGTCCAACATGAGAATGTTTTATAATTGGCAAAACTCCCAATTAAAACGTGGGTTGTTTAAACTTTTCATCAATTATGTTTATTAATTTTTATCTAGGCTGTTAAAGAAACTAATTTAATGAAATCCTTAGTAACACATTTAACACATTTATGTGTAAGTAATGTTTATATAGTCTAGCTACATTTAATTAGTAACTGTTGTTTGTAAGTAACTGATTACTTGTATGTGTCTTATATAAAGTGGATGGAACATATAACTACAATTGTATCATCCCATTTCCATCAGCTTCTTATTTTTCAAAAATAATGGCAAAACTTTTGTTGTTGCTCTTGGCCCAGGTCTCAATGTTCCAACTCATACTATCCGATTCTCTTAGTTCAAGAATTCATATTGACGTAGATCCATATTGCTTCGATACCGTTCCCCCTTCCATGCGTTTCCAGATTAATCCAAATTGCACTTGGACTGTACACAATCAATCCGATGTCAATAACATGCTCTTACAGGCACACAATATAAAGAGATCTCGTTCGAATCTACCCCCTCTAAAATGGAGTGCTAGACTCGCCGAGGAAGCTAAACAAGTCGGATTACGCTGGATACACGATCACGATTCGATGTCTATTACGCCAAAATGTCAAAATTTTACGTGCGGGATAAATATTGGTGATATTCCAGACGTATATAATCCTATTGATGGAGGTGTTGAAGGTTTATTATATGGTATGCAATCTTATGATTTTGTGAAAGGTAATGCGACCGAATTAGGTTGTGCGGAAGTTCCTGCTCCAGCATTTTGGTGTGAGTCATGTGAAGCCTACCCCTTTTTCATTACATGTGTATATACTCCTCAATAGAGAAGTACTAGATTTGCTCAAGGAATAATGATAATGTAATGTCCCCAAGAGTCATTTATCTATGGCTCAAATAAACCAACAAAATATTTAGTTTTAAATTCGCGACTTAAATTATCTTAATATTATATACAATATTCTATGTAACTCTCATTCTTTCATGTGTCGAGAGTCAGAGACAGAAAATTTTCTCGTGAGAGAATTATACCTACATTACAAAGTTGACAACGAATCGCAGCTTAGTTGAACCAATAAGTCGGGTTCAAGTAATCTTTTAACCGTTTCAAAAAGAAAAAAACCTACATTGCAAAGTTGCAAGTTCTTTACCCTCTTTCACAAATTTCACATCCAGCAAAATTTTCTTCACAATTTCCAACACCCCAAGCTCAACAAAAATGAAAAAGAAGGATGGAAAATGAAATCAAGCACTAAAGTTAGGTATATGTAACACTTAAGATCAAAACTAACAAAAAGTGGGCAAATGCAATGAGAACTGGTGAGCAACAACTCCTACTTGAACTCCCCATAGCCAAACCAGCCAACCATGATCCGTCTGTACGTTGCATTCCTTGTGTGCCTGCCCCGTCGGCGGACTCTGGATTCGCACCCGTAACACCAACATTCGCACCTTGGTATTGTCCGGTGAACCCTGACCCTGTATCGGATCCACCGGTCCCCACGGATCCTGGTAAGGACCCATCAGCATTTGTTGTTCCTGGAGCAGTCATTGTTGGAGTAGGATCTCTCGAAGATTTTTGACTGCAATGAATTGAATAGGATTCAATGCTCTACACACATGATTAAAACAGCTACATATAAACAATGGGAATTTACACAAACATACCCCTAAGTTTACACCTAACTACACGAACTCATGCCATTAGAAGCATTGCAAATTACGTCATTACTTAGTTTATTGGTAGGGGTCACGTTACATAATCACCGTTACACCCTCTTACATACGTATACACTTCTTGTCACATTGATTACCTCATGTTTAAAATCTGTGAAAATATAATCTGAAATCAAAATCATTGGTCAAATCGAACATATAATTATAGCACGGATTCATAAAAAAAATTGGGGACAATTTACATATAAGTAACATCAAGCTTAATGATAAAAATGATTAATTGCCTATATATAATTCAAAATTTCATCACAACTTCTACTATTTAAATAATAATAAAAATCTAATTAACCAAAATGTGTAAACCAGAGTGAACCGAATTACCCACCTAGGCATGGAAGGACAGAACGTGATGATATAATCCGCACCAGAGCACGTAAACGTACTAGTCGGATCATCATACGCGTAACTGTACGACCTCGGACATGCCGTCTTAAACACCTGCGAGTAAGCCGTCGGTCTACAAGAGGCTGGCGAATTAAACGCACCACTACAACAATACTCCGGACTCCCAAACGCCTCACACGCGCTCTTACACGCTTCACCACCCCCAACCCGGAGCTCAGTCGGGCAGGACCTGTTCAGATCTGTCACGCAACCCGTTGTATCACACCCGCCCGACCCACCCGTCGCCTCGACTATCATTGGTAAGTTGTAGCCGTCTACTAGGCTAACATCGTAAAAGTCCAGACCACCAGACGTACCTATTAGTGATTTGATTCAATTAGTTGAACATTTTACATACTACAATTAAAGTTTCGAAAAATAAGGTACATATAACATTCGAGATTTTAAATGAGATTGAAATATTTCATACCGAGAGTGAACTCCGCTAGAGTGGCGGGGGGGGGGGGGGCCGCCCCCCCCCACTCGCCGGGGCAGCACCCGCCCCGTCACATTCGGATTGACCCGACCCGCAATCACCAGTTTGACAAGAACCGGACTGCGAGTCGGAGAATGTGCAGCCGGTTCTGCCCCAGAAGCGCCCGGACCAGCCGGTTGGAGCAGTGAGCGTCCTGGAAGAGTCTTGTGGCAGTTCGAACCCAGTCGAGTCGAGCCTCGGGGTACCGGCATTTGCGAGTATCCCGGGCCATACAGTGTAGGAGCATTTGTTCACAAATGTGAATGTAGCTCCAAAACTACCTGTAGAACAAGAAATAAGAACAAGAGTGTTTTAATTAGATTAAAAGTAAGACTTCTTCTAAAAGTTAGATAAAACAAGTTGAAGTTTCGAACATTGTTCACGCAAGACACTTTTTACTGAACGGGTTTTTGTCTACCTGTGGGGAAGATGAGAAGAGCAATGTAGATGGTGAAGATGGAACAAGAGATATCCATGGAAGCTGCTTGTATTCTTGATTTGTAGCTATTCTTGTGACTGATTTAGTGGATGGAAATGGTGTGAAGAATTAGGAGGTATGTAAAGGACAAGAGCAGAAAACAAGTGTTGTGTAAGTACTTTGTACCGGGTATTGTGGGAGGTGGAAACAAAAAGAGTAAAGAGTTGATTAAGGTTGTTATAATACTGGGAATTAGGACATAATCCTCTGTTTTGGGATTAGGGTTTTCATGGTTAGAGGACATAATTATCAGGTTTATGTGTGGTAATTGGTATAGTGCTGGCTCCACACTGTCACTGTGGTCTCGAGTTGTGAGTCTTGACTTTTGGCTTCTAGTATGAGTGAGTAGTGAGAGTGTGACCATTTGAGCATCTTTGGTACTACTACTTGCAGTTGCAGGATCCACCACAAACTTCAAATTATGTTTCACAAGATTGATGGAAGATATAAAATTTATTCTTACATGGTCTTTTTTATTCTCAGGTTCACTTCGTATCGATCTGAATACAAATCCTCGTTAAATGCTTGTCACGTGATATATAATTCAATCTGATCCGTCCATTTTAGTTCGAATTCAATTATTTAATAATTTTAGCTATGATGAATTTCTAATAATAAAAAAGCTCTATCAAAATATGAATTTACTATAATAACCTTGTAATATAGAAACTATTTTTAATATTATATACCGATACATATAATCTTTCTTAATAACAAGTAATTAAATGATTAGAGATGCATCCTTCCCGATATGCCATATCGATAAAATTTAATGAATATCGTTTGTCGACAATTATGTATCAAAAACCCTAGTTCTTAATATCAATAGATCACAACCAAATTTTAATTTGACAAATTCATTCCAAAAGTGGCGAGAGCTGAGTGCCAAAATCCAGTTTAACGTTTTGCATATTCATCCTTCTCTAATCAATCCAATGATATTAAGTAGACAAGTAGTATTTGGTTGGATTTGAGACAATTAATTGTTTTTTGTTTCCTTTCTGCTCGAGGGAATTTGGATTATTGTTAAGCTATGGAGGGACAACAAAGAACAAGGATGAAGATGATGAATTGATGATTAAATTATAAAATTATAATTATATTGAAGAAATTAATTAAATTGGATATGTTTGGGAGATTTTGTTCAAGTGTTGGATAGGTTTGGGAGATTATATCATATAAAATTATATTGAAGAAATTTAATTATATTTAAAATAAGGGTATAGTTGTACATTTATATTTTATATTAAAATAAAATTAATATAGCATAATTTTGAGATCATACATGTTTAAATTTTTAGTACTTTCTAAAAGTTCAGTTCAGTCAATGAAATTTCATCAATTTCATCATGTTACATGTAGGGTTAAATAATAATTCACAGTTACAACTCAAAAAGTTTAACTTGAAAAAGTGAAATAAGAAAATTTGATCTGAAACAAGTAAGTAATATATAGCATTGATGATTTTTTTATAAGTGTTGTATCTACATCTGAATAATTTATATACAGACGTTATTGTACTATATTTAATTTTTATTAGAACTATAGTATGTATTGACAAAAAAAAGTTACTTTTATCAAAACAATTGCCCATTCTCATTGGATTAAAAGAGTATTTCTATGGTAGTTATTGTGCGCAGAATGATTCTAGCTTGGATGCTTTTAGCCAGCTCGTCTTTTGATGCTCCGGTAAAACGCTGTAAACTTTGACCATCGAGGCATGAAAACTGTTACACCACCAATCGGCCATAGCAACAAAATGGACAAAATCATTAACTAATAAAGGTACAAAGAAATCGAATGCACCAATTCACCAAAGATATCATTCCAAACTCAAGGAATTTAAGATAGCGAGCAAATTAGAGGGAGGGTTTGAGTTACCCTTATCAATATTATGCACCTCGAGCTCCAGGACTCTACCTAAGTAGTCCAGTCGATTCATCGAGCTAATGTGCTAGATCAAAAGAGATCGGACATGTGAAAATAGCTTGAGAAGTAAGTGTATTGCAACCCTTATCACACGACTGCATGGACCATTGAACCCACTTTTGTACCAAGGATGATGAAATTTGTGTCCTCCAAAAGCAGTTTTTAACCAAAAGAGCCACAAAGAATGTCGCCTCTGGGTTAAAGTGTTGATTTTTTTATGCAAAAGTGGACTCAATTTCTCTGCCTTTTGACAAAAATTTCAACTTTGCCTCAACTTGCATTTGATTTAAATTTAGCCTCGAAGGATAACTTCGACCTCTATTTAAAGTTTAAACTACTCGATCATCTAAAGGATTGAATTTCACGAGGAGATTTGAATTCTTCCTTCCAACGCTCCCACTCTAAAGGCAAGTGTGAGCTGCTTTTCACGTTCTACCCTTTCTTAGTTCGCCCGTTCTTCTAATTTTCAGCTCGAATCATTTCCTCTTTTCTTTCACTTTCACCCATGCTTTGTCTTTTGTCTTGCATTCAAGTCTTCTGCTGGCGATGCTTTGTTTGAGTTGACAGTTCCTGTGAGGCTATATGATCATAAAGAAACAGAAACTTGGTATGCAACCTGTGATCGATGTTGTCCATTCCTGTCAAACCAGAAGCAGAAAGAATCATGAATTGCTCCCCCTTGCACCAATTAACCCAAAATCGACCTATGGCGACATGCTTAAGTTGTATGCAAGTTACTCGTTCCTTTGGCTCGATGCTTCTGGGTTCTGTTTTCCAGCATTGTACCTGCAGTTCAAACAGCATTTTCTACAGAAGCACAAAAGGCACGCGTAAATTAAACAAAGGAGGACGACCTAAGCTCATTCCAACAAAGTCGAGTATAATAGTACATAAGAAGTCCCACATCCTGAGAGTCGATACAATCACCAGTTAGAAGAGAATGCCTCGTTCGAAGACAAGTAACCCAGAAGAAACTAGTAACAGCGTTTATACTTGCCGTTTCAGTCACCTTAAAGAAAACATATTTAGACGTATTACCTGAATCTAACCATGCATGTACAAGCAATTGATCTACCAGTGTATATAAAAAACAGGAGAAGTCAGAACTCAGAAGAAAGGGAAAGAAGGCCAGAGATCCGCACACTTTTTTATAAGTTCGATGAGATTCTATGATCTACTTTATGTCTCGTTAGAAAGCAACCGGAAAATGTAGCCAGATCATATTGTTCTGGAGTGAATCAAAACATCAAAACTGAAACAACTCCAGATCAATGTTGCCATATATGTAACCAGGTATAAGAATAACATCTGATCAAAATATACTTGAGAAACTAATAAATTCCAAATGGATTTAAAATGCAAATATATGTGTCCAGTGACATCACTCAAAACAACATCATAACTTCAAAAGTTCATATTAAGCAATTTAAGCTCCTTTCATCTTGACTCAGGTCACACTCAGCTGGAAATGGTGATACTAAACTTGCGACATAAATGCCTAGAAACACATAAGATACGTTGATATGTGATCGCATAAGTGAGTTACTTTTCGAATCATAGAAATAGAAATAGAAGCCTCGCGAGCTGGTCAGCTTCCCAGTCCAAATTTCCCCCACTCCTATAATAGGACCAGGAACAGGGTTGGCAATACGAAGCATTTTATTCCACTTCCACGGCTCATATTTCGACCCTTCCCGCTTCAAGATCCACACATCCGTGCTAGTTTCTCTACACGGAATTATAGACAGGTTTTCTCCGAGCACTTCTAAGTAATGAGAACCCATTGCCAAAGAACTTGGTAGTGACTCAGTTCCGTAAGCCTCACTTCCTAAATCGAAATAGAAAAGTTTTTTCGCAGCTTCCATTATCCAGTAGAGCTTACCATTAGCAAACTTCCCTAATCTGTCATTTGTATGCATACCAATAAGCAGCGTCAACTTGTCATCATCTATTGTCTTCCATGAATTTATTCTTGAACTATATAATCTTACAGCGTTCTTTCCGCCTGAATACATTGCCAATACCTTGTAATCGGCACCATCAAAACCAAACCCTATGTTGGCAACTATAGCACGTGTATTCGGCAAAGCACACATGTAAGGCAATGCTATGGATTTTCTTGTGGATGGATTTCAAACGAACACACTTTTTTCGCCCAGGTCACTTAATGGTTAGATCATTGCACAACAGAGTCCATTACAGGAACCAATAAACAGATTATCAGAATATATTTCATTTTTACACAAGGGAGTGTAAAATTTAGCTGGTATATGTTCATTCTTTTTTTTGAAACGGAATTTAGCTAGTATATCAACATCTGATTTATTCAGTAAGCCATCCAAATAATATTGTTACACTTCCACCAGTTTCGTTTCCAGACGTAATGAAGTTTGGTGTTGTTTCTTGCAACATTCAATTGAGATTGAACGAACTGTTTACTGGAGATCAAACAACGCCATGATTTTGAAACGCACCTGAACTTCAAGAGTGATTTGACGGGCAACCGTAACAAGATTTCAATAATCAAATCTTCCGGGATTTCGCAAATTCTAGCAGGTTTTCTTCTGATAGCTGAAAGATGGGGAAAGGAACGTACCCAGATTATTAATCCTGAGATTCGTCGTCCTTCATTACTCAAACACTCCATGTGTAACCTACTAACGAAGCCACATTTAAGAAACAGGGCTTGATATTTTACAACTTGATACATCTGGAAATGGTGATACTAAAGTTGTGACATAGACATCTGTTTGACGACGACGAGAAGATCCTTCGATAGTATTCGATAGCTGAAGTGAGTTACATCTCGGATTGTAGAATTTGAAGACTCCCGAGTCGAACATACTGATCAAAATTTCACCCTCTCTTGTCATCCATTTGGGTTTCGGCACAGTAGAACACGAGTGCTGAATGTCAATACTCACCATTTTATTCCACGACCCATTCTGCTTTAAAACCCACACATCCATACTAGTGTTGTGATTGGAAATCAGACAAAGGCATTCTCCAAGCACTTCTAAGGATACGTCAGACGCAGTAGAGCTTGGTAGTGGCTCAGTTCCGTAAGCCTCACTTCCAAAATCGAAATAGAAAAGGTCCCCTCCATCTACTCCTATCCAGTAGAGCTTACCATTAGCAAACTTCCCGAATCTGTTATATCCACTCATATCAAAAGGCATCACCTCATCACCTACGTATACTCTCTTCCAAGCATTAACTCTTGAACTATATGATTTTATAGCATTCTTCCTGATTGCAGGATGGAATTTATACGATATCAACACGACCTCGTAATCAGCACCATCAAAACCAAACCCTATGTTGGTACACAATACTTATTCGTCGTACCATTAGGCAATATTCTGTATTTTCGGGTGGATGGATTCTAGACGAACAAGCATAACTTGCGTGTTTCGATGCACAACAGTGACTTGCGTAATTCAATGCCTGCACAACAGAGTCCATTATAGGAACCAATAAATACAAACGAAGTTGCTTCTTCATTACTCAGGGGATAGTAAAGCTCAGCTACATCAACATCTACTTTATTCAGCAAGCCATCCAAATTATAATGCTTGTTCTGATCAGGCAAAGAGCCTGATTCCCCGGCAATGTCTGGTGAAACAAGAACACGTACATAATTCATGTTGTTTCTTGCAAAGTTCAATTGGGATTGAACGAAATGTTTACAGGAGATCAAACAACACAACACCATGATTTCGAAACACACCTGAACTTCAAGAGTGATTTGACGGGCAAGCGTAACAAGATTTCAATTATCAAATCCGGAACTTCCAAAATTCCAGCAGGATCAGGTTTTCTTCTGAAAGCTGAAAGATTGAGAAAGGAACGAAGAAGCCAGATTGATCCTGCCGAGATACGTCGACATTTATTAACCAGACGCTCCATATGTAACCTACAAACGAAGCCAGATTGACCTATATGAATCGAGATGATACTGTATAACCATGTAATAGTCTGGACTCAAATGTTTATTCGATCATGTAGAGAAGAGACTACAGAGAACGGCCAGCAGAGAAGAGCAAAATCGGAAGCAAACCTGATTATCTGAATCAAACCGGAAGCAAATCGGAAGCAGCCCAGCAAATTGGAAGCAAATCGCCACTTTGTGCAGAGCGATACGGTTTCTCTGTTCTTTCCAGGTCCAATTTTCGTTTTTGGGTTTTTTTTTTTCTCTCAGGCGAATTATTGAGAATTAGACCTGGAAAACGTCCCAGTACTAATTTCGGCTCCGGGACGTCCCGTCCCTGGAAATGTTCCCGAGCGGGGACTCGCGGAATTTGCACGTCCCGTGCTTCCCAGAGAGAAACACTAGTATCTTCAACTTTAGCAGCTAAAGACAGACAAGTAACAGCAGCAAGCTGCAAAACACATGGCTGCTTATCTTCCTGAAACTCAAGATTGCAAGAAACCTGTCCAAGTAGTTCACAGCAAGAATTGCAGTTAAGGCTGAAAACCCATAATGGAATTCACCTTGAGAATCCACTCAACAGCCTCCTTTCTACCCTGAGATTTAGGAGTGATAAAATATGTTTCGTTCTCCATCAAAAAAGGACTCAAGCTCTTCATCATCCCACATCAAATCTTGCTCAATCAGCACCTGATTTGGACCAAAATCTTTATTCTCCAACAGTTTTTCATCATCATCATCATTATCTTCGAATGCTACCTCATCACAGTAGAGGGTGTCAAGAAAGATTGATCTTTGAGCATTGTGGTCAATAGCCATGAGGCCGTTCTGAAAAGGGTAGTTGTTGTTTTTGGTGTTTGTTCATTTGTTCATTGCTCCTAAGGTAGAAAAGCTTATAATCAAAGACTTGCTCATTCTTTTAACTGGATATAGATGAAAACATTGTAAAGTTCGATAAGTTCTGTACAAGTTCAAGGACAGCCTATCATTATTACGGAACTCTATGAACACGAAAGCATGGTAGAGATTCTCCACCTCTGGAGATAATCAAAACAAGTCCAGATTATATGTTAGAGAATCATATTCACTGTGCAATATTATACATGGAACCAGGTAAACAAAAGCATTTTATAAGAATAACAACATTCTGATCCAAATATACTTGAGAAATTGATAAATTCCAAATGGAAAAAAAATGCAAATATGTTTGTCTAGTTACATTACTCAAAACAACATCATAACTTCAACTGTTCATTAAGCAGGAAACTGAGCTCCTTTTCACCTTGATTCAGGTCACAATCATCTGGAAATGGTGATACTAAAGTTGTGACATAAAGACCTATGTGATCATCATCCGGTCCATTGATATATGATAGCTTAACAGAGTTAATTTTCCGGATCATAGATATAGAGCGAGAAGCCTTGCGTCTTCCTAATCAGAATTTCACCCACTCCTATGATCGATATGGGCGCACCAAGAGCAGAGCTGGCAACACTAAACATTTTATTCCACGGCTCATCTTTCGGCCCATCCTGCTTCCAGATCCACACATCCATCCCAGTCCATTTTTTAGTTGCTTCATCCAAGTTTCGAGCTTAGTCCGAGTCGCCAACCTACCATAATACATTGGTAACCGCTTCTTTGCTATGTAAGCACTCCTGGTGATTCTAAAATTCACTAGCCCATGGAATTGTACGGGATGTTTCACAAGTAAATTAATAGTCAATTTTATTCGAGTCGATTATGTTTTCGTATTTCACATTTATCTAGTGATGACATAATAAAACTATACTTCAAAAAATTCATAACCACTCAATTAAATATATTTTGATTATAACTTAAAATTAATTCGTAATCAAAGTTAAAATCAGTTAACCGTTAATTATAGTGAAATTGTGGCTACAACACCTTCCCAAATTTTGGTTTAATGATAATATATTGTTAGTACTTTGATATATCGTCATCATATTTATAGTATTCTTGTATGACAAGTGTAATATATTTAACGAAGTTTGGTGTTGTTTCTTGCAAAATTCAATTGGGATTGAACGAACTGTTTACTGGAGATTAAACAACGCCATGATATTGAAACGCACCTGATGTATTTATTGTTCATAATACAAAATTTCTTGGAGGAATTATATTTTCAAATTGTTGCATGATGTTTTAGAAACAAATTACAATATTTGTATAATTGAACTCTAGATCATCATTCATCACCTTGAGCTCGAACGAGCGAGAAACATAATGGTTATAAAATGAAAAGCGTCAAAACTTTACATCCATTCAAAGATGGATTTGAGTAATAATTAAAAATTAATCTATGTCTAAAATAATTAATTATCGAAAACAACATAAAACGTCAAGACACAGAAGTCGAATAGCCAATATGACGAAAATAGAAAGTTTACGAATCTACCGAATGTTCACCGATAAACATTATTGTTTACATGAAAACATCCATACGTCCTTTTTTAGCTTGAAAAGGGATCCGCCCTCACAAAAGGCAGGTAGTACAGCAGAAATTAAACAACGAATGCGATCTAACTTATTCGAGCAAAGTTAAGTACGCAAGTAAGAAGTCCCACGTCCTGATCAGAGTCGATAGAGAATCACCAGTTAGAAAAAGAATGCCCCGTTCGACAACAAGTAGCTATAACGACAGTAACGTCTTTTATTGTAACTGTTTCAAGTCACCTTAAAGAAAGCACATTTAGACGTATTGCCTCAATCTATCCATGTACAAGCACTTGATTTACCAGTACTGTATCTATAAATCACGAGGAATGCAGAAAGATATATTATATCCGTCAGCAGCTGCCGCGCTCTACCAGCAACGGGAATGCTCAGGCCATATGCGAACCATGAAGTGTAGATGTGAACTGTCAGATCCATGGTGCAGTGACTGCTAATATATCATTGCATAAGTGCCGAGTCTTTGAATTCAGTAATCCGTAAATGGTGTAATAATCAGCCTGAAAAGGTTCAACCAAGCAAAATTTCTGAAATTTCACCAATAATATAGAGGAACATTTACATGTATGTTCGTAACCCAACCAAACTACAAAAGTATACAGCCTAAGATTATCTTCCTACAGGGACACAAAAGCTTACATACGTTAATAAACTAAACTTACACCCCTAAGATAAAATGAAACTTCCACGTGCACAAGGTATCAACTTGAGTTGCAAGTATCCATAAAATGATGCAAAGCTAAAGATCCAAATATGTGCATTTAAGACGAACCTGATGACACTAGCCTCACGTGATGCCTCCCAATATGCATCATGGTTTTGTTCACCAATGGTAAATCTGCTGTATCATTGCGAGTTTCCAGAAATTTTTGACTGTATGCAAACAGGGTCAGTTCTTCCAGATTGAATATTATATATAAAATATCACAATGACAAATGGTGAGTGTCTTCCTGTGTTAAAGATGATAACTCATATGACTACAGCTAAAAGGTCCTAAACGTGAAAGTTATAGCTAAAAGTGGATTACAGCATCCAGAATCTAAGATAGTGATAGGATATAAAACAACAAATTGAACGGTTTCCCCATTGACACTACAGATAAATTTAAAACAATGCTGTCTCCATGTTTCAGTTGTAAGTGATTCACGTCTTGTCGCTAGATAAAATTTATCAGACAGTAAACAAAACAAAGAACTCCAAACTTAGAAGAAGAGAAAACGGTGTGCAATCAAACAGATTATGAGTTCACCATGATGTCGGTGATTATTTCTACATATGCAAACTGTGGATCAGAAAACAAGCACAGTATTTGGTAATAGCATGCTGTAAAAACAATAAACTAAATCTAAAGGAAAAAAAAAAAAACAGGAGTGCAGTATGATAGAAAAATATAAAAGAAAATAAGAACAGAAAGTTAAAGCATTTACACGAAGAATATCACAAACCTTCTACACAACTATACCCACAAACTTGTATCAGTAGAAGATTTGCCAACAAGCTAGAAAATATGAAAGATAAAAATATTTGCTTTATAACTCATTAGATTGAAACTGTCTTGTTCTTATTCATTCAATTGAGGTGAAATGTTCACTAGACCAATTTCTTAAATTGCACTAGATTGAATTCTATGCTGATCAAGTTTGAAGTAGGATAGTATGAACTATAAGAACTCAAGCAGCTGTGTGTTTTGCCTCAAACTGAAGTCTATGCAATGTCTTCAAAAACGAACTTGCTCTATAGATGCAGGTGCCTAAGGCAAAAATTAGTAGAGATGACTAAGCAGGGTATACTTTTAAGAATCTACTTTCATTAATCAGCATGGAGTAAGAAATAGTGTCCGAGTTAACTGAATAGATCCCTCCAGGGTCCAAATTGAATTAGTGTCACCACTGCAACAACATATTTTCCTTCTTTTTTTTCACCATGACATATAGCAGGAGTATATCATAGTTGAACGATCAAATGATCACTGGGCAACTCCTTAAATCAAACAATAATTAGATATTCCAGTGTCTCAAATTTCAAGTGAACATTTCAAACAGAAGTCTACACAACATTATTCCACAGACGACTACTAGAGGTGATCACACGGGGTGATTTACTTAAGCTTCTACTCTTGTTGATTGCAGGGACTATAATATTCTCTTAGCTAAAATAGTCACCATTGCAATATTTTGCTCACACATTTGATAATCATTTCACATCATCACATTGCTTACCTACAAACTTTCAAGGTCACGATAATGCCAAGAAATAGAAACAGTTCCCACTGAAGAACAAGAAACACAATGACCATTCTATTCCCACTTCATTTTGAATTCAATGACTCTTTCCTTTCCTACATTACTCTCCCTTCATTTCAATCAAGACTGCATAAATTATTTAACTGAACGACAGTCTACAGGTACAATAAGAAAAGAAATGCAATACAAGAGACATTGACAAGAAACTTCACCTGGTATAAGGCAAGGGACAAAAGATGATGATATAATCCGCCCCATTACACGTAAACGTACTCGTCCCATCATCATAGGCATAGCTATACGACCTCGGACAAGCATGCTTAAAAAACTGTGAATAAACCGAAGGTCCACATGTCTCAGGCGTATTATACCCCTCACTACAACAATACGCCGGCTCCCCAAACGCCTCACACGCGCTCCTACACGCCACACCCTCCCTACTCCCATTCCCACGCACCACCATGAGCTCCCTAGGACACGCACCATTCAAGTCAACCAAACACCCAGTCGCACTACACGCGCCCACACCACCTCTAGGTATAATCAGCATCGGGATGTTATACCCGTCGACCAAGCTCACGTCATAGAAATCTAGACCTTGGTCCCCGTTGAGGGTGAACTCCGCCAGAGTGGCAGGAGGTATTGCACCTGCTCCGGCGCATTCGACTCTACCTGATGCCAATTTACACTTCAGTATTCCACTAGTTACTAACTACCAACATACTCTCATCTAACCTAAGGTACAACAAATTCAGCTCAAGGTACATACAACTAATTTGCAAAATGGGAGTTTCATACTATAATCTGGAACTGAAGTAAAGATTCAATTTTTACGTTACCGGAGGCGCAATCGGCAGCGGGGCAGGAGAATCGGCCGGTGGGGGAGGTGGTGCAGTGTGTTCGGGCCCAAATTCGGCCCGACCAACCTGTGGGCACGCGTAAAGTTCTTGACTTGTCGGGCCTGAGAGTGAAGCCGGTCGGGTAGAGGATTGGCCGGTTCGCTCCGGTGAGTATTCCGGGCCATATGGTGCGGTGGCACTTGTTGACTAGCTTGAAGGTCGTCGGTTCTACCACAACTGTCAAAAATCAAGAAGAAGGATTAGTTTAGCTATTAACGCAAAGTATTAAACTATAGTCAATAGAATCAATTACACGTTGTTTGGCAAGCGATTTAAAATTGTGAAAAGTCGAAAACCGGGTTAAAATAGATGATTTTTAGGTGTTTTTAACCCGATTATAATCGAGTGCTAAACAAGAACTTAGTACCTGAAAAGAGAGAGAAGAGAAGAAGAATAGGGTGCAGCATTTGGATTTGGAAGAAGCAAGGTGAAGAGTGAACAGAGGTTTTGGTTACAGGTCTCTGTTTCTTGAATTTGGTTTTTTTGGAATTGATTTTTGAGCTATTTTAACTCTGCAACGGTGAAAAGGTGGAGAAGATAACGAGAGTGGTGGTAATGGGGAGTGAGTAGGGAGAAAGTGACAGCTTCAGTGAGGGTTTTGGGATCAAAGTGACAATTTTTAGGAGGGTGCTATTTTTTTGGATTAAAGTTGATTGGCATATAATTTAAATATTTGAATAGGAATATAAATTTAAATTTATTTCCATCTAAATGTACATTGAATTCTATGTCACTCACGCTATTAAACAAAGAGCATACATAGCTTCAACTTTAATGGAAACAGGATTATCTAATACCTGAACAATATGTTTTTGATGAGGAGATGGTTGGTGGGAAATTGGTGTTTGGAAAAAAATTAAAGAAATTTGATGTATGGGGGACTGGTTTTGTAATTATTCATTAGGTAAGATGAATTAAGACGTTTGTAGTCGAGTGTCAAACTGATGCATCCCCGTAACTTCTTTTAGGTTGTAGGTTTAACTTTTCGAAATTTGTGATATTTATTCTTCGTATAGAGATTTATTAAAGAGTTATTGATGAGAAGTATTTATTCCACTGAGTATTATAATTGTAATATTGTATCTTAAAATTGAAATAGTTAAGAATAAGTTTGTTTTTGAATTATTTATTGTGTAAGTGATTTGAATTTGTATAGTATTATAGGAAGATGTTAAGGACGTAGTTTAAAACTTTAAATTAGTGAGTACTATTGTAAAATGTTGGAAAGTAAGATGGATTTATCCCATGTTACTAGAACCAGGTTCTGATGTTACTGAAGCACAAGTTCACTTTCTAGTTTATAAGCTACTACAATCAATTTTGCAAAACAATCCACCAATGACACCACAATTTATAGTTGGTCTATGACTGCCGTGAACGTTCACCTACACCAATTATGGCTTAATCAAGCTATTTTTTCCCATAATTTTTTTCAAACGATAAATATCATAACTAATTTATACACTATCTTAACTATCATATACCAACTACACATACCATCACCGCTCCTAAACCACCTTATATCTCCATCATGAATCAATTCATGCATTTCCTTTCCGCTCCAGCTCCATTCCACTATCAACTTATGACTCCCCTCAATTTATTTTGTACTCCTCCGTCCCAGAATAAATGTTCATTTTAAATTTTTTGTTAACAATATTTAACTTTGACTCGAATATACTCGTAAATTATATATGTAAATTGTTCCATTTAATCATATAGGTTAGATGATGTTGACCGAAAAAAAGTTAATAAGGTGATTTCTTATAGGAGAGAGGGAGTAATTATGATCAGAATGTATTTATTTTGGTCAATGAGGGTTGTTAGGATTAGATTGCTAGCTTGAATGGTTTGTGTTTGTCTTTTGTTAGCCACTTATGTTTCTAACTTCATCATTTGGGATGTTATTATTGTGTAATTTTAATTCTTGATACTTAACCAGTTTATCTTTATTAATTCTTACCAATAATGATAAATGTGGGACGGTTTTTACTAAATGCATGGCGCATTTCTATATATTACAAACAACATCACAATTATTGTAATTAATAAAATAGTTCTATAATTATAAATAATTATAATTTTACCTAAAAACATCCAAACATGTTTATTTGAACCAATCATATTATGCGAAAAAAATCGAAGAAAATTTAAAAGAACACGAAGAACGAAGACGAAGAGCACGAACTCCGCTGCCCCTTGTAGGAAGACCGAGTCCTTGTCAGTTTCTGTTTTTTTTTAAAGTTTTTAACTTTTTTTTAAATTATTAATGTAAAGTTAATTAATTAAATTATACTAAGTAATTAAATAAATATTAATAATTATAAATATGAATTATTATAATATAAATATTTTAAATTCATTATTATTTGTAAATTACGATTAAAGAAATTTATTCCTTGTTCATTTCTATAAGAATGGACAAAAGAGCTCCCAAGACTTGATGCTATGCAGCCAAGTACATTTGTTGTACCCAATACCTAGCAAATGGGTATCCTAGGATTGATATGAGATTAAATTAGTGATATTTAGCCTCAGAATTGTTATATAAACAAATGTAAATTTAAATATGAATTCGAACCACATATATGTATGTCTTGATAAAACGTGAAATGAGCATGCAAAACGGGAAGTGCTTTTCCTATTCACAGCATGAACGCCGAACCATTTCTGTCCTTCAAAAAATAGGACAAGGATTGTAAAAATTGACCCAACGAGTAAATCTTTAATCATTAAAAATGTGAGCGCAAATTTATGTCTGTTTTTTTTAACCATTGCGCCCAAACTTTAATCATTTATATAGTACTATACTATTCTCAATTTCTCACCACTGCGTTATTAATTGGTATCCCAATGGAATATTGATAGACAGGCTGAAATCTTGTTCAGACATTATTAGCTAATATCAAAAGATTTTTAGGTTTCATTTGTTAACATTAGGGCTTAGTCGCCTAGTCGGTTTTGATATCGTATGTTGTCGTGGTACCCTTTCCTCGGAAGGCCAGTTCCATCCAGCAGGGGTCTTACTAGAGATGGCAATCGCCAGGCCATGCTTCAAGACGCCCTGTTGAGCAAGCCGAACCATGAAAATTTGGGCTAACCTGGGCCAGGGGCGGTTCAGGTGGGCCTGATTGGCATCCCAAATTCTGATATTATTTGACAATGAAGTACAACTCAGTTGGTAAGACGCTTCAACTACAATCAATAGGTCGGGGATTTGAGTCACCTTAGCCGTTTTTAAAAAAGAAAAATCTGATATTCAAGTATGGCTTAGTCTTGAGTTAGTCTCCAAGCGATAATTCTAGATAGCTCATGTTCGTTCCTCCTCGGGTGGATCTTGAATGGACCCTCGAGTAGGTCCATGTATGATCGACATCTCAGCACCAATCTCGTTGTATCCTATTCGACCATTGGTTCGTAATTGCAACAAGCATGTGTAAAAACGCATTCTAAAACATTCAAATTAGAGAAGGGACCAAGCTAAGGCTATAAAGATAAGAAGAAAGATGTCATGCTACAAACATTCCTAATGTTGTGCAGGAAAAAGAGCCTTCACTCTGCAGCAAACTCAGTCAAAGGGGACACATTGTACTGGGAATATTTCAGGTCCCAAATTATTATTGCCCTTAACTATATGTAAGTATGTATGTGACATTACATTACAAGTATTACAAAAGCAAATGTACTGTTAGTACAGAACCAACAAACATGATTGCTCCAACAAATTATTTCACTCAATATGTTTTAATGTACTACCACAACACCCTTTTCAAGCCTGATTTTTTCATTCCATACATTGTCATTGTCATTATTGCCTAAAGCTGTTGGTTTTAGAGAATTATTCCTGTTGCTGCTACAATACAAGGGGCTCATCTTGCTCTGAGGAATCATGGCATGAGGAATCGACAATCATCATATAATATGCTGTCACATGTTAGATTTCGAATTATAGTTCCGCTTGCCCAGTTTAATTTTGAAAGAAAAGACCGGATGTTAGAGTGCGTTGATCGGATACTAACCGAGTAGAGAGCATTTCGGTTATTCTTGATCTTTACTATGGTGTGACTGCCGTTAAAAGGTAGTGTTAGTAGAAACACCCCCATTTTAAGTGAACTTGTAGTAACTTATTTTATATGAAAAATGAAGAAAGGTTTGGGGTCAAAATATAATAAGGAAAAGAGTGGAAAATCTAGAAATAAATAAAGAAGTGGAACGAAAAGAACATGAAAAATGAGGGATTGGATTGAAAGTCTTGACCTATGAAAAAGGACACATGGTTGACTGTTGAAGTGTAGATAGAGTACTCATATTTTCTGTGCTGAGTCCTCAAGTTCCTTATCTTCATCTTCTAACTTCCCAAAAATGAAATTAATTTTATGACCTCTATTTGTATCTATGTTGTGTTCTGCACAACTCCCATTAGTGAAAATTCTTAGACGAGCGTAGTCTACCGATGAACTGTAGAATATTAAGATAATTCAATCTTATTCGATCAAAATAAGATGATTTGACTATAACAAGTATAAACGATGAATGTCAATAAGATGACTAATCATTTGACTAAATTATAATTGTTCAGAAAACAAGTCGTTCAATCAACCTGTCAATTACCTTAGCACTATGTTTTTGTCAAAGTCCCCAAAACATATATGTTCACCAAAATATAGCATTCAAAAGTTTAAAGTCCCTCCACTTTTTTTTTCCCACGGATTATGACGGGCTAATGACGTATAATTGAAGTCATTAGAACCTAAATGCTTGAAGTTATCATAAGCAAATACTCCTACAATTTGGAATGTAGCTAGCTAGCACTTTGGTAATAGAATCAAGTTCTTGAAATTGTATGAAGTGTAAAATATATATAATTGAATGGTGTTTCCTAAAGTTGCATCAAACATGTAAAAAATCTCAATTGAACCATAAGTCCATTTGGTGACTTTTGGGACTTTGGGCTTTGGTGATGGATTCTTGAGCCCACTTATTTCGTAGTTTTAATCCGTTTTTATAACCCAAGGCCATGTGAGTAAAGCAACTTTCTTCTACTCGTAAAGCGACCACGCCCGTTTTGATTCAATCATTTGGTCTACTTTGTGATTATTTCTTACACTCATTTCATTCATACCTCCTTTATGGCAGTTGTTCCGTTTCAGAATAAACGTCTCATTCATTTTTATAATATAGGTTAAAATGCAGTGTAAATGATATTACAGCTCCAAATGAATAGTAAATTGTGTAAGGAAGGTAAAAAACCAGGCATTTATATTAGAACATAAGTATTATTGTTTCCTTCTTTTATCACTCTATTTTCTAGCATGCTCATGTCTCCTATATTATGAGGACTCGATAAGCAAAGATGAATCGCTTCTGAATCGATAAGAATCTCATATGAGCATCTCATAAGAAGTAAATCAAATGATCGGACTTATATTAAGGTCTGTTGGTATTGCCTACGAGGACAAATCACCTTTTACGACTATATTGCATAGCTCATGAACGTATGTTAATTCAAACTTATCGACAAGCTAAGAGGACCATTTAGGCAATTCAATGGGGAATATAATGGAACCATGCATGTAAATTGGAGTTGAGTTCTAACCAACACATTAACTCACTAACTCACGAACTACAACCCACCAAATTAACCGAGATTAAATAGGTCTAAAAGAAATGCATTGTTGTCCATCCACATTATCCTATTGCTAAGGTACACTCAAAAGCTCAACTAGCATACTCACCTATTTAATGTATTAGAATTAAGGATATATATTATCTTCAATTGAAATTTATTGAACTGAACTGAAGTAGAGTATAAATTATAACTAAATCGAACTGAATTGAAATGAACTGTACTTAACCGAACTGAAATGAAGTGATTTTTAGTTGAAGAAAAGACAACCCAAGTTGATATTCGTACCACGATGAAAATAAGTGTAATCAGATAGTATAGTACTTTTAAATTTTATAGTTTGAGTATGTTATTGTTTGGATAGTGAAATTAAAATCATAAAATTTATTTTTTCCATTCTTCTCCACAATGATAGTCAAACCAGTCTACCCTAGTCAAACAAAGCAATCCAATTTCTTAATCACCAACTAAACCACAAGATAACATAGCTCAATTTCAAATCACATAATTAATCCCACACCATATACAAGTTCATATTTCTATTACCATTGGGAGCATAAAAACCCCACTCGTGCGGACAAGCTCTCACGCTCACATAATGACCAATTAAAGAACTAATCAAACTCCTAAACACAATCAACTTAGGTTAGTACTAGAAGACAAACACATGATTTGTTCTAATTAATCAAATTTCCTCAATTTTCACAAGCCCAAAAGCGGAGTTTTGCCCTTCCCAAAATCGCTCTTCTCTAGTATTATTCCCTTCTCCACACTACCCTACCCCACCCCCCTATAGGGTACCCCACCCTACCACCCTACCCTAGCCCTTTTTTTATAAATAATTCTATATAAATACACACACAAATTTCATTTCATTTCATTTCTTGTCACTCATAAAAGTCCTTTCATGTTACATTAAAACCAAAAAAACATCACTTCAAGAAACACACACACTAGCTTAACTAGCTAGCTAACAGGTCTTAAATTGATCATGGATTCTTCAACAGACAAGGTGGTGGAGACTGTAATGGTTGGAAACTACGTCGAAATGGAGACGGAAGGCGGTAAGCCGGATAGTGTCAAGTCCAAAATCTCCAACTTCTTCTGGCACGGTGGCTCCGTGTACGACGCCTGGTTCAGTTGCGCCTCCAACCAGGTTGGTTCGTACTGGAGTCTTAATTAATTAATATATATGATTAGATTTCATGGATACGTACAATGTGGTCGGTTGTGAAACTAACTTTTTTTCTTCTTCATTTCAGGTGGCGCAAGTGCTATTGACACTGCCTTACTCGTTTTCGCAACTCGGAATGGCGTCTGGAATCACGTTTCAGCTGTTTTACGGCCTGATGGGAAGCTGGACAGCTTATCTGATCAGCATTCTGTATGTTGAGTACAGAACCAGGAAAGAAAGGGAGAAAGTTGATTTCAGGAACCATGTCATTCAGGTATACTATACACTTTAAACTTTAAACACAAAGTCTCGTGAAAAACTATTTTTACTTGCGTAAAACCGGTTTATCTTTAGTCACATAATCGACTAGCCGGATCAGTTAAATGCACACGAAAACGGTTTTATAGCTTTTTAGTGGTAATTAAGAAATAATTAGACAAGACAATGCAAGATTTTGAGGATAATAGGACAACATTTGTGCCATAAACTCACATGGGCATTCTGGATTTATTGTACATGTTCAATGTTGTATAACTAATCATGGATTAATTATAACTGTGTGTGTTAATTTTGGTGTTAAAATAGTGGTTTGAAGTGCTTGATGGACTCCTTGGAAAACACTGGAGGAACGTGGGTTTGGCATTTAACTGCACATTTCTTCTGTTTGGATCTGTCATTCAGCTCATTGCCTGTGCAAGGTATCTTAACCCCTACTATGTTCTACTGCTAGATTTTACTGCTATGTTTCTTAAATATTCATGTACCCTTTCAAAAACATAGAAGGCCGTTCGGAATGTTCAAGAAACTTATAATGTGTGTTTTGAGAATTGATAATGGTTCTTGTGTACTCGATCCTATTGGCTAGGCGTAAATTGTAAGTATTAGAAGTATAATTAGATTAGGACTTCTTAATGTTAGTACTTAAAAGTATTATTGAATAATAATTTCTTATTATATTTAGCTATATATATATATATATATATATATATATATATATATATATATATGCGATTGATGAATAAGAAGAGATAGGAAAAATAGTTCTTTCAATAAACAACAATATAAATGAATATGGAAGAGTAATTAATTTTTATGTTCTAAATCTGAAACCGTGATAACGTAAGAGTTTACAATAACAAAAATCAAGCTCCAACGTTCAAGACAAAAACCTAGGGTTCTTAGGAGCGTTTTTTATGTCTTGATATAGATAACGTATATGGATGTGAACAGTAAAACAAGAACGGCTAATAAATCTAACCTAAAACACTGGATGCGTCTAATGGGTGCTTGATGAGATAAATTTTATTGGGGCTAGACATTCACAATTATTCGCATAAAATCAAAGACCAAAATACTAAGTTTCATTATTTATAAAATTAAAGATGGTTGATGAAAAAAGTCGAACTTTTTGTGATACAAACGGAGTAAAAACGATGTAACATACCCACTACTTACCGGACACAATGGGGCAAACCCATGTTGCTTATACATGCAAGGAGTTAAAACACGTGGGGTTGATGTGAATGGAAACAAAATCAATAGGACAAAAGTGATAGATTATACTTGGCTTGCATCGTTAATTGACAAAACAAGTGAAAATGTTACATGGAGTTGTCATTTCGTTGATACTTGGCTTGCATCTTTAATTGACAAAACAAGTGAAAATGTTACATGGAGTTGTCATTTCGTTGATGAATCATGCTCACCTCACTTCGTTCCGTTAAAAATAAAATAATTTTTTATTTCAAACGTTTCATTAAAATGAAATAATTTTTTATTTAAAAAAGTAATACCACAATACAATTTATTTTTAACCAAATATTATTAAATTCACGTGTACTATTCTATCTCAAATTCGTTCTTAAACACATATTACATACTTTTCTTAAAAAATGTGCATATGTGAAATATTTCGTTATAAACGGGACAGACGGATCTCTATAATTATTATTGCCGTTGTTTTCTATCTATCCAACTTTGACACTGTTATGATCGTTGGATTCGACAAATCCACTTCCTCTAGGGGCACATAAACGTACAGATGTGAGTGCCATGTTGAAATGTTTGGCCTTAGTGCCAAGATACTCGCTCCAAGTGATGGGCCTATAAAGCGGTGGATGGAAATTGTCGACCAGTTTCGACAGTGGGCTGATTTTGACACTTGATGGTGGCCCATAAAGGTAAGCGATCGACAGTCGGTGTTGGTTCCGGTTCACAACTGCACGGTGGAGCACACTCGGGTACAATCCGTTTGATAGTATGTGTAAGAGGTCTCCCACGTGCACTACGAGTGCTCCCGGGTGGGGTGGGACGGTGATCCACCCGGTGCTTCCGTCACGGTGCACTTGCAACCCGCTCGTGTTGCTTTGGTGGAGGATTGTAAGGATTGTTGAATCGGTGTGCGCCGCTAGGCCCATTGCTCGGTCCGGGTCCGGACAGGCTGGATACGAGTTCATTTGTAGGGCTGCACATCCAGCCTCTCCCTGTGGGCCGGCCCATTTCACATCATCTTGGTTTATGCCTAATGACCCCAGCATGAGCAACATCAATTGGTTGGCAAGCTTTTTCATAGCCTTTTGGTAGTCTTCGATTACATCACTGAAAATAATAAAATTGGTGTATAGTGTGAGCATAACTTGGTTTATTTCCAAAGTGTGTCTGTTGTAAGAAAAATCATACTTTAATCAAAGAGGTATCCTAGTATATTTTAATCAGTACTAATTAGTTTAACTCCAAATATGTCTATGTGACAAGTTAGATATTTATGTAGTAGACTTACTTAATCAAAATCGTTAGGTTTGTAAAACTTATACATTACCTTATAAAATCATACTAAAAATATTAAATTGTACGTGCAACAATTAACATGATTTTTTTACTATTCTATACATCCATTAATTAGAAATGGTAGCCTTAAAAAGTGACAAAGTTTAAGGTCCCTATGAGATTATGAACTTACCAAAAGTTCTTGTAGTCTTGTGGCCAAAGTTGGATAGCATGTTCTATGGGCGAGCCCAAAATTGTGAACCCTTCGGACCACATGAGTTTGGGAAAGAAGGAGGAGATGCGTGCTACACCATAGCCGGTCAGGCCGTCGGGTGGACGTGCAACTTGGAGTTTTTGGTGCATGGGAAGTGAGAAGAGAGCCTTACCGGCTAACTCAACTTCATCTAGCAACTTGTTGGAAATTTCATGATTTACTACTTGGAATACACCCCAAGTCTTGCATGCATGGCCGATGAGTTCCATGGCATTTTTGTCATTTAGATTGATGATAGGGACGGATTCAGGATTACACAGCGTGCCCCCACATGAAGATGGATGCTCATCGCTACCCCAAGCATGAGTGTCCGGTAGTTCCTTCACCGAGGTTAGGTCCAAGTATTTTTGGGGAAAATTTAGAGGATGTGAGAGTGTTCTTGAAGGCATTGGTATGTAGAAATATGTGCCTCGGGAGGAGTAATTGAAGTTTTAAAGTAAAAGTCCTCTTATGGAGGAGGTTTGTGACAGGGGAAATAATCTTCAAAGGAATTGTTGTGTGGAAATCTGGTTGTGCCTATAAAGTGCTTATATAGAAGATGGATGGGAAAGTGACCACTCAAAGTGTAAGGATCTTGAATATGTTGTGTGTGTGTGTCAGTATTTGTACGTGTGCATGTGTTATAGAGGTAAATTTGAATAATTTTTCTTGTAGTTACAAAACAATTTGTCATTCATGCTCAGGACAAACAAATTTACACATTGGAAGTTTTATAAAATGATTCTTTAAGTTGAGATGAATAATTGAAATCCAGGGACCATTGATTGGGCATATACCACCATACTACTCCCCCATTTGATTTTTGTTTTCTTTCATCCCATATATTCTATCCGTTCCAATAAATAATTTATAAGTTATTAAAAAAAATTTAATTTAATATACAACCAATAGGTCAGGGGTTTAAGTCAACTTAACCGTTTCAAAAAATAAATAACAACTTACTTTTTTGGTTGAAAGATCTTTTTCCAGTCAAATCGGGATAATAATTTTTCACCGCCTATCACACCTATCTCTGAATTCAAGTATGATTTGCTCGGAAGCTTAAATTCAATTGAAAGAAAAATCTTAACATGTTTATTATCGTTATGAACGAGTACATTTATCATGTCGAAAAATATCTTTAAATTGTTTTTTGAACTATTCAAAAATACATCTATAATACAAGTACTTGTTAGAGGAATCTTTCACCTCCCAGAACACAATTGTATAAATGGCAAGAGACGAAGGAAAGTAGACAAACAACAAGGAACATAATTGGAAAAATGATTGACCAAATTATAATGGATTGATCGTCATATGCTACATATATTTTTAGACAAAAGAGAGAAATAAAAATAGAAAAAGGTTGAGGGCAGAAACATACGAATCAAGTTGAGGTATTCCATTCCATGTGAGGGGCCTCTATACCTTTCCATGTGCCATTGTCTTGATTTGTCCTCAAGTAGAAAAACATTTTCATGATATCTTCTTCACTATACTTTGCCTTGGTCCTAATCTCTCTTTCACTAACAGACAACACCCGGTTTTTCTTCTTGAAATGACACACTTATCCTTGCCCTCTGGGCCTAGCAAACTCACATACTTGGTAGCACTTGCAGCCTCTTCTACCATCAAATGAGATTTGTGTCACCCTAAAAAGTAAATAGGGAACTTATATTGACCATCAAGTACAATTGATGAAATCACCAATTTTTTTTTTTTTAAATAAACAAACTGATAAAGTAGATCAGTATACGATAAACAGATTGATAATTAATTATCAGGTCGAGTCGAACTTCATACACACATATATCCTCCTTCTGTTGTAATATTTTTTAATTTTACTTACCGGCCATATGAAGTTTCTCATGCATAAGATAACATGCCTTTATTCCTTACCATACGTATGTTTAACAAAATTAGCTGAAAAGGTAGTTGATATCTGAATAAATAGTTAGTAACTGGGTATGTAGTTTTTTTCTTTTAATTTTAACAAGCTAATTTGGTTAGATTCTCAATTCAGCTAGTTTGTTTGAAAAGTTGTGTGTTTACGTAACGAGCTTTTTATAAAAAAATTCATAGAGTTAAAAAGCTAGCTGAAAAGATAATGATAAACATAGTTTATGTTTTTAATCTGATTATCATTTATTTATTTTCTTAATTAATCCCATTGTTGGAAAAAATGGTTATAACATATGAGCAAAGAAACTTTTTGTAAGTGTGAGATTTCTAGATGTATATAGTATATACTCCCAGAATTTATGTTCACCAAGTTAAGTGGGTGTACTAAATACAGTATACTGGATATGCCCTACGAATGGACAGATTCTCACACTTGATATATATAATATCTTTATAGTTTTAACCTTTATTCTATTCACTAATTATTTCCACAACTTTGAATATATATATATATATATATATATATATATGCGATTGATGAATGAGAAGAGATAGGAAAAATAGTTACTTTAGTAAGCTGCACCTCATTATCGATATGTGTGTTTATGTGTTTTAAGTGTTAGCATAGGAAAGGATTCAATGGACTTGTTCATGTGCAAATTGGAATAATGTAAGGGTGGTTGTAATTTGCAGAAGAGTTGATAATTAAATTAATTTATGTTTTGATTGCAGCAATATATATTACATAAATGACCATTTGGACAAGAGAACTTGGACATACATCTTTGGGGCATGTTGTGCAACAACAGTGTTCATCCCTTCGTTCCACAATTACAGAATGTGGTCTTTTCTTGGACTCATTATGACCACTTACACTGCTTGGTACCTTACCATTGCATCCATACTCCATGGCCAGGTACTTTCTGATTACTATCTGCTTTTTATCCTCTCGTTTCGGACTCAATCGACCTTCTTATAATAACCGGACTCCCATCGTCCTCTGGCACTTGAGTAGTAGAACCGATCAATGTACTCAAGAATGGTATAAAGTATAAACGTCGTGGTTGGCACAAACTTATCGTTCACAATCACCTTATCCGACGATTCTATATTTGCTAGTAGTTCACATGGGAGCTCATTGCATTATAATGACCCTAATCTAGGATCATAGTTGTCAACATGTGAGTCCATGTCCATGTCCATGTACCACATCAGTCTAAACAAACTTGGATTCAATTCAAACCATTTTAGTAATCTAGTCAAAGATGTGTTTTATAATGCAATTTCATTAAAGATATGATTAATTAGATTGATCATTAAACATAGTTAATCCTAATTAGTGTCTTGATTACTCACAGGTGGCTGAAGTAAAGCACACAGGGCCAAAAACAATGGTGTTATATTTCACAGGAGCCACAAACATTCTCTACACATTTGGAGGACATGCTGTTACAGTGTAAGACATCCTTAAACTTGTCTTCATTGTTTAATTTCCCATGTTATGTCTTTGTCTAAAGGGCAATATGGTAAATTCATGTTAAAACCATATGAAAATGACTTGGGCTTGGCTCAAGCAGACAAGCCTGGCAAAGAAATCTAAATGACAAATCTTTGTATCTTCCTTTTGGAGCTAAAATGTTGTGTGACAAGTCATTTTCTTGGAAATTTTTGAGAAAATGAAATTCGGGTTTCCAAGAATGCCCTTCTAGGCGTGCTAAGGGCAAAAGGTGACACTTTCTTGAAAAGCTCCATTGTTACTATTTTGGGAAAGGCACAGCTCTTTCTCCCATCTACTTTTTACAGTATTCCTTGTTCTTTTTTCCTCTGTATTAGATCAGTGAGCTGGGCTGAGCTTTTCTCATTGGACTATTAATTCTTGACCCACCAGTTTTTTCTATTATGAGCTTTTTGTAGCAGGCCTTAATAGTAACATGGATCATCATTACATTGCCCTATTGATCACAAGTTCAGTTTTTTGAGATCTTGACAGGATTTTCTTTGAGAAAAGATATGTTGTTTACGCTTCAAAACTAGTTATGTTATGGAGTCGAGCATTGGCAAATACACGTCTCAACTCGTTAAGTCTCAATATCGACTCGCTCGACATTCGAGAATTTAATTATCTTGATCAGGAACTATGTTTGGTTTAGAAACTCCAATCTCTAGTCAACTCACTCTTATGGATCACCATTTCAATATTTTCTTCTAAAAAGATTGCACATTTGACTGGCCGAATTTATGCTATAAAACTAGTTATGTTATGCGAGTCGAACATTAATGAATACTCATCTCGACTCGTTAAGAAGTAATGAACCGGTCTTGAACTACGTTAAGTTCAGATTTCCAATCTCTACTGAGTCTTTAGCTTCTGGACATTGCAAGATAATAAGGTTGTTATTTTCATCTTTAGGCCATAAAGATGCAGCTTTTAGGCTGTAAAGCTTTTACAGACTACTACTTTGCTCTTTTTCATGTATCTGCAACTGCAAAACTTTGAATGCGTCTGTAAAACATGAATTGAATGCTTCCTTGATTCACTTTCTTATGGATAAAGGTAGTTGAAAAGGGATTTAATACATCTAAAATGTGTGTTACATGTTCAAATAATGGATTTTGAATCTTTTCTTTTTTGTTGGGCAGAGAGGTCATGCATGCAATGTGGAAGCCACAGAAGTTCAAGGCCATTTACTTGTGGGCTACCCTCTACGTTCTGACATTGACCCTCCCATCTGCTTCAGCTACTTACTGGGCCTTTGGAGACTTGCTTCTTAATCACTCCAATGCTTTCTCCCTCCTCCCAAGATCACCCTTCAAGGACATGGCTGTCATCTTGATGCTCATCCACCAGGCACGATTTCGTACTTCTAAAACTTGTGATACGTTCCGTATACTAACTTGAATTTACTTCACCCTTCGCCAACTAGTGAAGACCATTGCCTAGGTGCACTAACAGCTAATCAATTTATCAACTAGTGTTTTGCGACAACATACCAATTTGACAACTACATCGATCACTTGCAATAAATTCCAGGGTAGTGATTAGTAGTACGAAAAAATGGCATTCGACTAACAAAGTAATGTTACATTCGTGCAGTTTATAACATTTGGGTTCGCATGTACACCACTATACTTTGTGTGGGAGAAGGCGATAGGCATGCACGAATGCAAGAGCATGTGCAAGAGGGCTGCAGCAAGGTTGCCGGTCGTGGTACCAATATGGTTCTTGGCCATTATCTTCCCATTCTTCGGCCCCATCAACTCAACTGTCGGGTCGCTTCTTGTCAGCTTCACCGTCTACATCATTCCGGCTTTGGCTCATATGTTCACATTCAAATCAGCTCCAGCAAGAGAGGTACACACTGCATACAAACAAACAATACACACATTACACAAATTATTCAATTTGTACTTAAAAGTTAAAACAGAACAATATAACAGTGCTGGTTCCAATCATTAATTTTCTAAAGTACAAAACTTGCACAGATAAGAATAAATCTCAAGGCCAATCATTAAAGCATTTCATACTTTTCCTTTGTTTACACTTGCTTGGAATACACTGTTAGTCAGGAATCTTTGTACTACAGGCATAGCTTTAACCAATCTTTTTTCTCATTTGACATCATTCTGTCTCAACATTAGAAAATTTTCTCCATCACATATTAATTGTTTACGACTTACGAGTACGAGAACATGAAATTAATTTAATTTTACTTCGTCGTTAACAAAAATTTGTATCGTTTACGAATCAAAATACTGTCTGTATGAATTTAAGCTGAATTTATGTTGTGAACAGAATGCAGTGGAGCAACCATCCAAGTACTTTGGAAGATGGGTAGGAACATATGTAATCAACATATTTGTTGTGGTATGGGTTCTAATTGTTGGGTTCGGCTTTGGTGGATGGGCCAGTGTGACTAACTTTGTGCACCAGATTGACACTTTTGGGCTCTTCACTAAGTGCTACCAATGTCCGCCTCAATTGCCCGTGGGTCCGCCACCTTACCTCGCCAATGCCACTGCTCCCGCCCCGTCTCCTAGACTCAACCACACGTATCATCCTCATCACCTTTGAGCAAACAGCTGAGTGTTCGAATATCTGGAGGCGTAAATCAGACTAGAGAGCATTGATTTGGTAGTTGCATTATTAGTTGGGTGCGGAATGTATGGAAAGTTGTATTTGAACTTTGAGAATGACCAATGTGTAATATTTATCCCCTGCTCTTATGTATTAGTTGGTTCCTAGATTAGAACATAAAGTGGGAAACTTTACGCGGAACAATTAATATTACTAGGAATTTTTACTGCAATTAATCGAGTGGACTTTCAAGGAAAAAATAAATTTTATCTACGTATTTTTAACACTTGTTAAGTTGTTCTGAGTTCAATTTTTAATTCTAATTCGAATTGGAGAAGGAACTTGTAAAAATTTCAAAGGAAAGATTACACATCTAGACATTTTCTGTGATTGTTAAATTGTTAGGATTTCAATATTGGATTCTAATTCGAAATGGAGAAGGAACTTATAGGAAAAATTTAAAGAAGAGAAGTTAACAGTGGGGAAAAATCTCCTTCTAAGGTTCTTTCAATCAAAATTTTTGTGCTAAAAAATTTGTGCTTAAACTTGTATTGCATATTTGCATATATTTTCTCATACCTACAGAAAGAAATTAAATGGAGAGGATAAAATGGATAGAATTTAGCAGTCATCACGTTTTATGATATTTAATTCTACCATGATTTTTTCTAAACTTGGGAGAAAAATCAGTACTCCTAATATACATTCGAGGTGTACAGAATAAATTCTATAATTAGAATAATGCTTCGACTTTATATGTTCGAAGCACCTTTTTGTTGTCAAAATACTTATATTGTTAATAACCCATTTTCTTTATATTAGATTGATGCAAAAGGGATTGGAATAACACAATTCTAACGCCAGTCTATTGTCCGATTATGATTTTAACAATTTTATATACCTCCATCTTAAATGTATTCATCAAAAGTCGTTAAATCAGTTGTAAAAATACTATTTTGAGTTATAATTCATCATGACCATTGGTCATCAAAATTGTAATTTGCAATTTATGTAAATTTATATGTATACAAAGGGATTGTAATGTCATATAAAATTTAATTAAATATATTATATATTAAATTTTTTAAATAAAAGTGAATTTTTTAAAAATGAAAATGCAACTAACTAAATTAAAACACCTATTTAACAACATCGATGATATAACTTGATTTCTTAAGAAGTTCTTAACCTCCAAATATTTTTTCAAACGTAACCTAACCTTCAACTAATCAATCAAATAAATCTTATATAATAGATTAAATAATCATTGTATTATTGCAATTTACATAATTATATATTAATTTATTACTAATTAAACATTCAATTTCGAAGAAGAAGAATCATTTACAGAATCAAAACGACAAAGTAACTATTGAATCAAATGGAACAAAGATTAACAAATTAGGATTGTTAGAATTAATTGGGAAAGAACATTACTTAGAGGAGCGACTCTTTTTTTAAAAAATAACTTAACTTTAATCATGTTTACCATTTAACTTTTTAATTAGTTTTTCAGTTAAATGATTTTTTTATAAAAAAAAAGATACGGTATAACTTTCAGCTATCTTTTTAATTAATTTTACTAAATCAAATCTCTAACTAAACAATCTTTTTTATTAATTTTGCAAAACCAAATCTCTAACTAACCCATATTGCAATCGCACAGTAACTTCACATCGTTATTTCAGTGTTTCAATATGACTAAATTTAAAATATAGAATTTATATAAGGTATAATAATACACTACATTGCAATCCATTTGTATACAAATACAGTGTCAGTTGTAAAATTTACAAGGCGCTTGAGCAATTATGATTAATTACAATATAAATAAAATTTTCACAATTGATCTAGTTGTTGTAAATGAGTACGACTGAAATGGATTGTGAAATGGATGCAATCCTGTAGATTTAATTGTTCAATAGTGAAGAGGATGCATCAAATAAACCGAAGAGGATTATGAAAGGAAACAGAAAAACATAGCCTATACCTAAAGTTAAAACATCACCCCTACACAATTATTGAAGTACCTAAAGTGCAATAAAACATTAATGTACGGACAATTATGGCATGTTGCCAAGGACCATAGTCAGAAATTTGTCACTGAAATCATCACCACCGAAGAAGCAATGAGCTTTTATGGTCAGGCTGAACAATAACACTACTTTCAATTTGACCCAAAACTCATCATAATGTATCTCTATACTTCAAATAGTGTCATTACAATGACTACATGTACCCAGACAGTGGTTTAAACAAATAGCAAAACATTACCATCATTATTGAAAGAAATGAACAAGTCAAGAAACGGAGCTATAGCAATACATAGATATCAAAATCCAAGAATGTGATGCACAATCCACAGGAGTAGAAGGCTAGAAGCTGTTCAAACTAATCAAATAAACTCAAAAAAGCAAAAGAACAAAGCAACCTATACCAAAAACTCAATATCGATTATTAAGGGCCAAAGCCAAGTAATTCTAGTAATCAGCATATCCATCTTCTTTGATCAACCAAGATAATTCTAGTAAATAACCAAAATACTTATACTGGAATTAGAGAGCTTACCAAGTTATATAATTATGGACCCTAGCAATATCAGATACCAGTCCTGATATCCTCTCTAAAACATTCAAAATGGACAACATTTACTCTAAAGCTCTAACCATTTACCATGGACAAACCACAGGTGTTAGACAGAGGAGAGTAATGATTGCAAACACTGTTACGAACCCTTGTATGAACACCCAGTTTAACAAAACTATATGTATAATAAAACCAATTTTAACAGACTGGTTCGAGACTTTGAAATGATTACAGAACTCACAAAAACAATTATCAACAAAATACTCTACAGCACTCTGAAATTTTTTAAGCACTAGTAAAATGATAAACTAAAACATTTAGAGAAGTAACCATAACCAAATCATACAAATTATCTATTAATTACAAATATAGCATCAAAATACAAAGGCCCATTGTAATTAACAAACCGAAGCCAGTATATAAAATCACCATGAACAAGACAAACATAATCATTAACACCCTTTCCTCATTAACATTTAAGTTCGAAGACAACATTACAGGAGCAAAGTACAATGAAGGTAGCAAACACAATCCAGTTAATCATTCAATAAAACTCAATTTAAATTTCTATTTAAATTGATTGATAAAAACAATACCAACACGATTACAAAACTTCAGAAAACCAGTAATCATCTATCTAGTGATCGTCCATGTAACAAACTCTTCAACACATTGGAACTTCAGAAACACGATTTCCAACTAAACATTAATATAATATAAGAAAAACAACAAATCATACCAAACATCCATCAAACAGATTCATATTTCATGCATATAAAAGAATCACCAGATAGCTAGCAAACATATCATAAACGAGACACAAAGAAATTGCAAATACAGTACCAAATAACACCAGATCATCCATCGAAAGAGCAACAAACACAAGTAAACAAAATATAAGGATATACACGATGCAATAGAATGTCGGTAAACGCCCTTCAATCAATAACAAAATCCAGAACAATCAAAACAGGGTCAAAAGTTCACCACAAAGCATGGCTAGCCAAGTCCACCAGCATAATCAATATCCGATAGGCAAAAACAGAAACTAACATCAATTCATAATAGCTTAAAATCAAAACGATAAACTAAATAACCACAATCTCAATCAATGGCTTTGAGTCGGGCATTCGCGGGCAAAGTGACCACCTTCTCCACAGTTATAGCAGCCGCCGCCACCGCCACCTCCACCACCTCCTCCACGTCCGCCGCCACCGCCATACCTTCCACCACCACCGCCTCCTCCGTACCGATCACCACCACCTCCTCCACCTTGAGAGCAGTCCCTAGCCATATGTCCTTCCTCACCACACTTGTAGCATCCAGATCCCCTCGATCCACCACCTCCACCTCCATATCCACCACCTCCTCCACCATACCCACCGCCACCGCTTCCATAGCCACCTCCATCACCACCATACCTTCCACCGCCACCACGGCTACCTCCACCATTGTAACCACCACCGCCGCCGCCTCCATAACCGCCACCACCTCCACCGCCAGATCCGCGTGTAGATCCTTGCACAGAAGCGCCACCAGGTCCGGTAACATTCGCCGCCTTCAATCGACCGTCGTGACCTTCCTCAACGACGTACTCAACCTGCTCGCCGTCGCCGAGCGATCGGAATCCATCGGACTTGATCGAGGACTGGTGAACGAAGAGATCCTCGCTGCCGTCTTCAGGGGAGATGAAGCCGAATCCCTTGGTGTCGTTGAACCACTTGACCGTGCCCTTTTTCACGTCGCCGTCAGCCATTGTTGAGAGAGGTGTTTTTCCAAAACCCTAGAGATTAGGTTTTGGTGTGTGAGAGTGAGGTTTTGGAGAGGGAGAGAAGGGGCTTTTTATATTTGTGAGGGGTTTGAGAGAGGAGGGTACGTGGAAGTGATCTGACGGCTAGGGGTTTTGGTGGGGGATTTGTGGCCGTTGGATTTGAGGTAGATGGAGAGTCAATTTGTGTTTCCGAAATTTTGTGTTGATCCGGTTTGCTATGTTTGGAAAAGATTGGTAATCGTGATGGGTGAGGTTTGTTGAGGTGGGCTTTCAAGAGCGTTTTGGATTGGGCTTTGTATAGTGGTTGAGATGAACGTGTGAACGGAGAATAAAGGGCCTGAACCGAAAGAATTAAGGGACTGATTAGTATAGAATTTGAGAGTCATTTTTCAATTGAAATTGAATTTTTTGTGTACAAAATGTTCGATTTGAGTGGGAGATGGCCGCTCCAACGGTATAACAATCAGGGCCTAAAAGACTTTTTAGTTAGAGATACTCTAAATTTTTTAGTTACGTTACTATATTAATGTGTGGTTATTTGAGTTGCAATATTATATTAGTTCATGTCGATTCTTTTTCAAATACTTTGTTCTAAATGTCAATTGCACGAATTTTTCCGGTGTTTATTATCACGAAGATTGTTGTGGTCGGATGGGGTTTTCTACCCAGCACCTTTCTTGTATTACAACATGATGTTTAGTGTGATTGTACGACATTTAATGTATATAATATTACAATGTTTAAAGTATGAAGAAGCAGTACGGCATGTTATAGGGTAGTGGAAACTGTAGGATGGCTATTAATGTACATTATGCATAAAGTTTTTTTTTTTAAACGGCTAAAGGATGACTCGAAACTCTAATCTATTGGTTTGAGGTGAAACGTCTTTATCAACCGAGTTGTGCTTTTTGTCACATTATTAATAAGGTTGATATGTGTGGAGATACATTGTTAATGTTAATGATGTATCCCTATTAGTATACGCTTTTAACGGTGTAACTTGTTTGGTTACGATAGTTTAAACATGCCAAAATTTGCAATAACTAGGTTACAAGTTTAGTTTTTTGCTGATTGCTTGATATAGAATTAGAGTTGAATTTTTTTTTATTTGTATTGAATTTTTGTATGATTTTTGTACATAAAAACACAATTTAAAATTGAGAAAATTCAACTTTAATTTTATGTAAAACAATAGTATATGACAACGTAACATTGTATTGGCCGGTAGATTTGCGAATGAAAATATAACTTATATACCAAGCTAAGGGTTTATAAATAATCTCAAATCCTACCAAACAAACTGGTAAGGTATGATATGCTAAAGTATGGCTCGGTAAGATTAAGCATGTAAAGAGTTGTGAATTGTGATATTTAGTTTATGTTATTTTTAACTAAAATGTATTAAATATAATTGAAGTAAATTTAATTCGAATAAAATTTTGTTATATTACTGAAGCGACCATATCCTTAAGCAAATTAAATATTTTATACACAAAAATTAAATTTTAATTGAAAACGACAATCAAATTCTATATCAATCCGTACCCGAAATTTACTTCTCCCAAGTTGATTAGAAATAAAGGGTCCGTTTGACCAAGTCTCCTACAATCACCTCACACCAAAGTCTAGAAAACTAGCTTAGACCTTTAAAATTAGGTGCCTATTAGAAAGTCAGTGCTACCTTTGGGACCCTCCTCTATATTGTGTGACCTTGACCTGGTCCAATGTTTATCTCCAAAAACACAAAGTGCAATTTTTCACCTTATTGTTTGCAGTTTGAACCATGTATGCCCTTCAAAATCATAATCAGGCTTAGTGTAACATAAACTGATCACAAAATCTCCAAGGACCGATTGACATGCCATTCAAATGTTCATTTAAATGGAATTTTGATGAAATTATATTTGGAATAGAATTGAAATGGGATATTTAAAGTATATTTTAGGTCAAATCAATGTTCATCGATCCAAATGAAGCGATTTGAGTGTCATGCCAATCAACACCAATTCATTTCTCGACAACCAGTCATACAATGAGAGAGTCTGAAAATGTATTATGCCAGCAGGTAAAGTGTTTTCCTACATCCCACCAAAAACCATCCAGACTTCGACCAGATATGCAGACAATAGACATGTTCAGATGTGCCATAGCAGAACTGTTCCAAACTATGCCATTAACACAAATCTATATATACGTAAAAGATCAGTTTTTATTCTCGAATATAACAATAGAACTTTAACCTAAAATTAGTGTGATAATTTTTATCATTTATGGAAATTTAAATACTACAAATAAATATTCGAGAAGGAAAGTTTATACCAGCATACTTCACATGTTTATAGCGAGAATTAATGTATATAGTTATATTTTAAAAATAATGATAATACTTAGCGAGAGTTAATCTATATAATTATATTGACAACTTCTTACTTAAAAAGAAAAAGACATTGCTATTTACACGGAAAATGTTAAATTATGATTTGTGAATTGATGCATGTACGCCAATTTATTTATTTTCCTTTTGAAGATTTAATTTGATAAAAAAAAAAAAGGAGATGGATTTTTATGAAATTATTCTATCAAATTAATAATAATATTTTTAACCAAAAAAAAAAAGAAAGGAGGTTGGTACGGAAGATTCATATTATGGATTAATGCTACATTGCTATTTGCATGGAAAAACTTGATTTAAAAGTAAGGAGAATTGTGAATTTATGTATGTATTTGCTTGTTTTCTTTGTCTTAAAATTTCTACTTCCATGTTTTCTTCATCTTAAAAGTAAGAAGAATTGTGAACTGTTTTTATATTATAAATACTTTATTTAAATTTAAATCAGTTCAATTTAATATAGGCACGTAAAGTCTAAGTCATATTTTTGTATACATACGAAATTTTATAAACATTTTATCTAATAGTCTGAACCGGAAAATGTAGAAAGATTCGGGAGAAATTGAGTATATATAATGGGACGGTGGTCATTACATTTTCATGTTTATCTTGATATCTTGACTAGTTTGAGTTATGTTAAAATAACTTCCGTAAAAATACTTTTTGAAATTGGAGATGATATGTTCAGCAAAACACAAACACACACATAGGGGTTTGGTAGATCGATACTCTATACGTGTGAAACACTCCTTCATTTTCTCTCTACTTTCATCGTCTACAAAGGAAAAGTGGGTTGGGTGGGGGGAGGGGGCAACTATAGGGTGTGAAATCATATCGGTAAAATAATATTTTCATTTTATTTTTTGTGATGTGACACATATCACCGCAGGGTTGAAAAATCTACAACCATAACATATGTAATTACGTCTATATAATAAGAATCTCTTTTTAGGGAGGAGTGGGGGTCTGACTCTGTAGGCGGAAAACTGTTTTTGATCTTCTCTCTACTTTCTTGATCTTAATGGAGCCGAGGAGGGGAGTTCTGGCAGGTAACCTATATGCGAAAAACTCACTTTGATCTCCTCTCTACTTTATTGATCTCACCAAGGGGAGTCGTAGCGTATGAAATTATATATGTAAAATAATATTTTTGATGATTTTGGTGATATAATTTGACATATATCACCATGGGGTTGAATATGACCTGTAAAAGTTATAGAAAATAATCTTTTTATTTGTGGGATGGGTGAATATAAAAACAACCGCAACACTGTGGGGTTTATTCGGAACAACCAATTTGATTGCGTTGTATTTTGGTTCGATTTGAGAGATACAATTTAAAGAATAACATGAATGTTACTATTAATTAATAGATAAGTACGATAGGACCCGATACAATATCTATGTTGTCAAATATCAACACGTCGGGTCTCAAACAGATAAAGGTTGGTTCATACCCCTATCAAATCATGTATTGTTATGATTAGTGTTCTTATAGTTTCTATAGTCAGCATATATAAAGACCCAATAATATAATATTAAATGAAAAAGGCATACCGTCAATATTACAATCAACATTGTTTTTATAAGTTTGACTATTTTATTTTCTCGATTGATTTATTTTATCTTCCCCTCTCTAATACTAGTTATAGTTTGGAAGTTAACATCAGTTAATGTGAATTAAATGCCCCTTCCAATAATGTTGTTGATAAACCGTTTCCAAGATGTTTAAAAGTATAGGCACGGCCTCTACACCCCATATAGATTATGGCAAACTTTGAAACATAAACCCTTTTCATGTATTCACCAATTCTCCATTATGTGTTGCGATTATTTGCTTATCCACTATACAGAATGCATACATTTATTATACTTCAGACGTCTTATATAAGCCATGAACAGAACAGAACAGAACAGAGCAGAGCAGGAAAGTGCAGCAAACAGAGGCTAATTTCATGCATTGACTAGTGACTACACACCAAGATATTTTTACAGTGGGCCTGACTCAGGTGCACACAGGACCATGGTTCACAAGGTCAATCAACAGGAGTACAGGACCATGGTTCATTAGGTCAAAATTCATCTTTCCAGACCAACAGAAAAAAAACCAGAACAAGTGGAATACAGATGTAGGAGTATTTAAGAACACTGGCATTAAGTAGCAACAAGTTGTTGAAACTTAATTCTTTCTTTAATCCTTTGTTTATTCAACAAAATCTTAAACCAAGACATAGGCACCCTTTCTCAGATGCATTGAATTGAAACTTGAGTTACAGTTGAACACCCCAAGAGTATGTCCTTTATTTTATCACTCTCCCAACACACTCACAAGGTGTGACCATTATTATATTAGAGCATAGAATCTCATCTTTTTCTCAAGATCCCCAAGTATTATCCCCAAGAATCTTTCATCTTCAAGCAACATACACAACATAACCAACAGTCTGTTGAATCGCATTCATTCGCATTTGAAAAACAAGAATAAGCAACATTGTCCAAAGCCGAAATATGAATTGCAGAATCAGAGCAATAAACAATGCATATTACGGTAGATCAGTGGATAGTACGATGTTTTTAACCCGATTTTTTGAACTTTCAGTTATTGGCAAATGATCAACAATGAACATAGAGCAGAATCAGTAAATAGACTAGCCAAACCAATACTTCATTCATCAGCGCACCAAGATCAACAAGAGTGTATACACTTATGAACAAAACAAAATCGGCAGCAAACCCTTATAGACCAACGACCTAATCGACTCACTGACAGAACCGAGAGCAGAGCAAAAGACACCATAACATGAGTTTTTTTCACCATAACCAAAAGCAGCAGCAGCAACAGATCCATAACACCATCAGATCCAACATAAACAGACACTTTGACACTTTCATAAACTAAATTAAAAAAAAACACAACTAACGGCTGGACTGAGTAGGGCATTCCCTAGCAAAATGACCACTCTCCCCACAGTTGTAGCAGCTTCCACCACCACCACCTCCACCGCCGCCTCCACCATACCTGCCACCACCACCGCCACCTCCATACCTCCCACCACCGTCTCCACCTGTCTGAGAGCAGTCACGCGCCATATGTCCTTCCTCACCGCACTTGTAGCACCCGAGGCCCTAGACCCT